>BMAW01019760.1:5727-24404 GCA_019974015.1 Nephila pilipes
AAGTGCAATGACTGACAGAAATAAAGAGTCGACGTTTGTGATTAAATGTGTTGGCAAAAATTGTCATACGAGCGCTGCAAGTCACTCGGCTGTAAATGTTATTGCTCTACATAGTAAACCTTTTCAAGAGGGAGAGTGTTTGAAGGAATCCTGGTTAGCATGCGTGCCCTCACTTTTTGATGATTTCGATAATAAAGATAAGATAATTCAGCGCATCAAAGATACTCCTCTATCTAGAAACACAGTAAAAGAAAGAATCTTAAAACTGACCGGAAATGTAGCAGATCAACAAAAAATTGACATTAACTCCTCTCCTTTTATATCCCTGTGTCTGGACGAAAGCACCGACGTCACTAAATTTGCTCGTTTAGCTGTTTTTGCTCTATATTGTTTAGGAAACGTCATTAAGGAAGATTTAATTGCTATAACATCGCTGCTAACTACTACAAAGGGCATAGATATTTTTTCGGCTGTTAAACATTCGCTCACTGAGAAAGAAATTGTTTTGAAAAAATTGTTTCAGTAACAACTGATGGTGCTTTAAGTATAGTGGGCAAAAAAATTGTTTCATAAATTTATTTCAAACAGACATAGGACATTCGATTCTTGAATTCCCCTGCATCATTCACCAACAAGCCTTGTGCGCTAAGAGTGGTTTAACATCTCTTGATAATGTAATGACGGTAGTCACAAAAATAGTCAATATCATTTCGTCGCAGGCTTTAAATAAACGAAAGTTTGATGCTTTGTCAAATGAAGTCACGTCGGTGTATAATGGCCTACTGATGTATAATAATGTTCGATGGTTGAGCCACGGGAACGTACTTCAAAGATTTGTTGATTGCTTGGAAGAAATCAGACTACTTCTGCGAAATGAGGGGGAAATTGAACAATATCTCCAGTTGTTGGATGTTATGTGACTTTCAAAATTGATGTTTTTTACAGACATATGCTAACATTTCAATGAATTGAACGTGAAGCTTCAAGGCACAAATAAAATAATTATCGTCATCATAGATCTCATTCAGCTTTTGAAGCTAAACTGCATGTTTTCAGGAACGTATTATTACAAGAAACTGCAAGTATTTTCCAAACTTGAAAAAATATCGAAGATTTAGATATACATGTGGAACTAGGAGAAGAAACTGTCACTGAAGAATTTATTTCTGTGATTGATCCTTCAATCAATGAAATTTCAGCGAGATTTTCTCAGTTCAAAGAATTATCGGAAACACTCAAGTTTATTATGTACCCTGATGGGATTTTATTTGATAAACTGAACTTGTTCCAATTCGATTGGTTGGAAATTGAAGAATTTGAAATGCAGCTGATTTATTTCCAGTCTAGCTCAATATGGATTCAAAAGTGTATTGAAACAAGGAAAGAGTTGGAATTAATTGAAACAGAAAGATTGACAAACAATGTAAGTAAAAATGCCAATAAATAAATTTTGGAAACATGGAATTCGTTACTAGACACATTTAACTGTTTGAAGAAACAGGCTCGTGCTATTTTAACCATATTTTCATCTACCTATGTTTGTGAGTCATTATTTTCAGAGATGACTAACATTAAAGTCTCTCTTAGAAACCGTTTGACGGATGATTCCAGTTCAGCATGCGTTCTGCTAAAAGTAACGTCTTAGAACCTTAATATAAGTTATTTGTCATGTAATCTGCAACAACAAAAGTCACACTAATGTTACTATAATTTGAATTACGCGTATAACTGAGATATTGTAAAATGTATTTTTTTTGTAGTTAATAAATAGTTTTGAGTCGATAGTATTTAGTATTTTTATTTTCCTAATAATCACGAAGTCAAAATTATTTGACGGCACGTCTATGACCTCATTAAACATTATTAAGAAAAAATGGCACGTTGATACATAAAGTTTCGCCACCCCTGGCACAGGGTATCTATACACCCCAAACAGTTCTACATTACTGAAAAATGTTTGGAATGTGCCGATTTCATAGGATACGTGTAGAATTAAACCTTGGAGTATCAGGTTCTGATGGGTCTGACCCCTTCTGCTTACGTGAAGGGGTAGGAAATGAATTTTTGTAACGTGGTGTGTTGAAACTCCCCTCAGCCTGCGTCTTCCTGAGTAAAAAGTCATATAACCATGTGATTAAAATATTATTCCGAAGAATATAAATTAATAATACTATTTAATTATCTGAAACATTTATTAATATTCTTCTAACAGCACATCTATAAACTGTTTCCAAAGAAACACAAAGAAAAAAAACATTAATTGATTTGAAGTCAGAAGATTATCAAAAAAAAAAAAAAAGGTAATACTTTTTAACCCTAGAACATTAGTGTACGTAAATTTACGTGTGGTCTTTATTTATTGCTCCTTTTCTGCTGTTTTTCTTCCACCTATATATTTGTTTGATTTTGAATGCTTTGAGGCATCACGTTAGTAGGCTACTTGCCAAATGTTTTGATTTTTTCGTCTACGGTTCATTTGTCTCACTTCATGAACTAGAACTCTCCACGTGAATTTTACCTGTTACAAGTTATATGCGAAAATTTGCCCACTTAAATTTTACGTGTACCTTGTAATACACAGCCTTTTAAACACACAAATTTTACGCGTCTGTAGTAATGCACGACTTTTAAAACATGTAATTTTAACATAGTCCTAAGGATAGAGTCTTTGTTTTTAAATTTGTGAATGGCGAAAATAATAGTGTTTCGATCCTTCTTTCATACTGTGTTGAGGAAATGGCCTAACGACGCAAGTGCTAAACGTATAGACGTATTAAATTTTATTTTAATACACTTTAGTCTAACAGTGACTTTAAATTAAAATAAGATAAATCGAAATATAAAATTTGAAAAATTCATCATTTATATAACATTATTAACTAAAATATTTGAAAAATAAGATATGAAAAATGATAAATGATAAATAACTTAAGATACTAAAAGAGCTATTGAGACATATCTAATACTTATATAATTAATCAGTTTGCGAATATTAAGGAATGTCTCTCTGACCTGTTATACATCAAAACATCAGGCTTCCAAATTTTCCAGGGTGGAATTCGTAAATCAGCAACTCCTCCGTATTCACTTGCATTCCATCGCAGATTTACATCTACCCACTGCTGTCGGAAAAAACAGATTCATATAAGTACCTTAACCCATATTGCTTTGCATTCTATTTAACGTAACACGTATGCTATTTTGTCTGGATATGTTAATAAAAGAAGAGTACCAATCATTCTGATATAATGAGAATGTTATGAAGAATTTTTCATGGAATGCATATATTTTGATAAAAGTGTTATCACTTTTGATATTAATACAACAGATTTGTTTTTCTCTTCATATAAATATATTCATGTATATTATATTTTGGTTGAATATTAATTTTATTGAGCTGATATAGTAGACTTTATTAGGTAAAACATGAAAGGAAAAATTATTCTAATTACAAGAGTAGTGTAAATATTTAAAAATGCAAGCTAACATTTTCGAATCTAATACCTGGAACAGTTAAAGCATTAATTATAGCCCGTGCATAAAGTAAGTTTGCTAAAATCCCGGTACTGCACTTTTCAATGAAAGCCCCTCTCACTCAAACTGGACTCTATGTAAAAATACAATAAGATACATATTTAAAATTGTTAGAAGGGAGATGAATCTCTCACATAATGAAGTCGAAAATAGAAATGTTCATCGTTTGTTGGTATTTAAATTTTCAATATAGATCAAGAGTTTTAACAAAAGGCAGATGAAATGAATGAGATGTTTAAGAGATTTCATGGCCCTTAACTTTAAAATTTGTGGTGTTTTAAACAAAAACATTTATGTTAGAACCCATCTTTTCTGAACATTTTACCAAAAGTTTAACAATAGTATCATACCTTCCAGGGTTATAGAGAAAAAAACAATACCATGTTTGGCGAATCAAAATAAAAATTAATGAAAAAATTATAAAGCATTCGCACTAGTTTGTTAGTATTTATTAAGTAAAAAATAAGCATACATTTACTTATTGTTGAAAATAATCAGAATCTTCGTATGTGGGCTACCTATGTCCGTACCATGTGGTCAGCAGTGACGGACTGGCAAAATAAAAATTTTTTTCTAAATTTTCAATTATTCAGTGGACGCGAATGCAAAATAGATTCAAGTTCATTGCGGAGTTTTGTCTGTTGTAGATAATTGTCATTATCTAATATAGAGGCTGTTGCGTGAAAAATCATTTTAAAGTATGTGGCAACAGAAGCAAAATGCACAATAAATGCCGAATCAGAAATATGACTGCAAAGAACATAAATTAAAACATTTTATGTGTTTTGAAATTACATTTTAAATTTATTTTTGGTACGTCATCGTGGATGTTTTGCATTGAAAAAGACTATATATAAATGACGGAATAAATAAATGTAGCTAGATGTGTTATGTTCAGTCTTCATTGGAGATTCTTCAAACCTTCCTTGATTTATCTAACTGATATGATTTACGTGGAGCAGTTACAAGTAGTTTTAACGAAGTTAGAAGTGGAATTGGTGGAGAAAATAACTGTGAATCAGATTTTGTCAGTGGAAATTTCCCACTTTAAGGACTCGGAATTTCATCAGATAACAATGAATGTAATAAAGAAGACGAGAACTAAATAGCTTGTTTACTGGAGATTCCTGAAATACTGATAGTGTAGGTATAGTAAAAAAAATTTGTTGAATTTTCTCGTAATAAAATTTGATTCATGCATTAAATAAATAAAACTCAATAATTAACATGTAATACATTCGGTTTTATTATTAATTTCATCAAATACACTCCATCGTTTGGCTCTCATAAAATAATATTAATAAAAAAAAAATAAACACCAATACTCTGCCAAATTTTTCCACCAACGTTTTATTTGACTTTAAAATGTTAAAAAAAAAAATCTGCAATTTCGAATTTCATATATCATCTTTTAATTATCAGCAGATTTCTGTTCACGGTTGTCCTGAGACAAAAACACATAGGGTTGTATAACAACAACAATTTATTTACACTCCTTACTACCGCTCGTTTACAACAGCCTCTCTCGGAGATTTGGTCAGGTTCTGTCTGAGGGGATCGTGTGACATCAAACACTCTTCCCTTTACAAATGAACACCCTCTAGAGGCGGGCATTCAGTAGGGAAGTTAACACATCTAAATGGAATAACAGGATCATATTTGAATTAAACGATTTTCAATAAAATTATAACAAAGCGTGGTCTCTGAGAAAACACGTTTTCCTACTTTTTCATCCCCCTTGTTAAAGGTTAATCTGTAAGATTCTCACAAATAATTTTCAGGGGTCACAATTGCTTAGCTAGTTTTATATATTACTTTATTTACTAGTTTTTCTACTTTATACTTAATTTTATATAACTCCTTTCCAATAAGATGAAGCGAAGTTATGCAAATTTAGTCAACATTAGACAGAATATGAATAGATAAATAAGTCATATAAAAGCGACAAAGAATTGAATTGAGGTAGATAAAAGTTAGGACCATAGGAAGAGTGTTTGGGTGAAGTGCGCGGGAATTTCCTTGCGAGATTTGTTAAGACTAGGACTAAATGGTGTCTTATTGATTAGTAGGAGGATTTACTCGCTTCATATTCCCCAGTAAGACTTATTATTTTTTACATTGTTGTTAGTTAGGGCTAGAAACTGGTTAAGATCGTCCTCCTTGTTAATAAACTCTCTTTTAAAACATGGCAGACTTGATTGTTGAACTGTTGGCTCGCGAATTTTGTTCACTCCATCTGTGCTAGTACTTAAATCGAAATTTTGATTTGTGATTAGAGCAACATTTAAGTTCACAGACGAATCTGGTAATAGGATTACGTCACAAGATTTAATAAATATTTTGGCTTAAAAATTTCTTAGAAAAAAAAAATGTCGTCTGGTAATTTAATATTCTTTTGTTGATTGAATCTCATAAATATTTCTCACCGAAACGTCTTAAAAAACTATAAAATAAATAAATTCCATGGCGATAGGAAGATGAATGATATCTTTCATCAATCACTTCCGCGATCAGCGTTCCCCCCATCCATCATTAGAAAGTGAAAGCTGAGGAAGATGAAAATGAAAGGACTTAATCGAAATACTTAAAGCCGAATATTTCAGAGAAGTTTTTGAAATGACAGTAAGTCAAGTTTGTAGTTTGGAAAAATAATCTCGAAACTATTTCTACAAATTAGAACTTGAAATTTCACCTTAGGCATGAGATTGCCTTCGACGGAGCTTTTAATATGATTGGAAAGGAAAACAAATGAAAAAGTAATTGTAATATTCTATACACATAAAATTAATTTAAAATAATTATTATTCTAATACCTTTTCCATAATAATATTAAACCGAATTTTTTACAATCTTATAGAGATTTAAATTAAAAATTTCATTATAAATATGCATTGTATTAAGATAAATATAAAGCCTTCCAGAATGAAAAGTGAGCTTATTTCCAGCCATTTAAATAATCTTTATTTTTTCAAAATTCAAAAAAAAAAATGTACATAAGTCATATTTTATAACTATTTAGGCAAATGATATGTGCATAAAATAATATATCCAGAAAATATATTTACATTTTATCATATATATAAAAATATTGTATGAGCGATAAATATCCAACACGGTGTTTGCATTTAAAAATCAGGCACTTAACGTAAGACACTCATATCGCATAAAATCTATTACATTTACAACTTTGAAAATTTGCTCTGTTCTTGTAAATATAATTTTGTACATACTGAACATAATAAAAATTTCAAAAATATTTTGAGCTTGAAAATTTATTAAATTTTGTGCATCAAATTTCTCAAAGTTTTTAAAACAATTTTGTGCAAATTTCGAATTTTAGATTGTTGATAAGAGAACATTATGTCCATTGTATAGAAAATATCCTTATTTGTCAATGTGTAAAATATCAGTAATGTGTATAAAGTTATATTTGAAGAAATTGGATCAAAATCCTAAAAAATCATTTTGTTAAGACCAAATAGAGATATTTCTCTACATGATAATGAATTTCTTTTTTATAATTTTAAAATTCTGTTTAAGAACATCCTAATTTTATAGATTTCGTTATAATACTTTTATCAATTGAGAAAAAATACTCTATATTTTTAGACAGCAAAATAAGAAAATATAAATAAATTTTGAAGTATTTTAGTTTCTCAGTTATCTTTAAAGTAATTATTATTATTATATCTTTAATCAAACAACAATTTATTTCATTGCATGAATAATTATTTGTTAAATAATAAACTAAAATGTATTTAGCTGGTTTGTTATATGGTAGAAAAAACTCAAAATGCAAATGAATTATGAAAAGAATTAAACAAATAGGGTTTTCATTCAGAAAGCACTTTGTAAGGTCGGAATTTGCCAAGAATATCGTGTTATTCCTTGAATAAAAAGAAGACAACCTTACCAGTAAGTGTCGGAATTTGATAAAGGCAGGATCGTTGCCTATCGAGAGTATGAATTATCATTCCAGGATATCGCTCATCACACTGGTCGAAATCTAACCTCTGTCGAGAGAATATGGAATAAATGGGTTGCTTAGGGTCATTCTGAATAGCATGTAGGATTCCCACGCCCTCCCATGACTAAATTGAGAGGACAGAAATAATGTGATGTCGGCCCTGAAAAACGGTGCAACCACTTCTCATACCATTAGTCAGGAAATGATCACGTTTTTAGCTCGCCCAATATCGCCTTGGGTGTTGAAACGATGTTTGTAGCAGCGTAGTTTGTCAGCACGGTGACCATTAATAAGGCTTTCATTTACAAAGCTGCTTAGAGACGGGATTCTGGTAAGCCGAACTACAAAGCTGGATACTGGAGTGGCATAATGTTGTCCTTTCATACGAGTCCCGGTTCTGAGGGCAGTATTTTGATGGCACAGGGATCCTTCATTTGGTTTGATATTTTGGGTAGGCATTGGGTACTCGACAAATAAAATCTCTAGTTCGGATAGATGGTAATTTGAGCTTAATCGCTACATTTCTGAGATATTATGCCCAATGGTTTTGCACTATCTTCTAGGACTGCGAAACGCCATCTTCCAAAACGATATTGCAGGACCATATGTTGCGCGTCTTTTTCTGACCTTGCTCGATACATTGGGTATTCGATTGTTGCCCTGGGTTTCCCGGTTTCGAGATCTGTCACCCGCAGAAAACTTCTGGGCATGGGTTACTGAAAGACTGGCCCACCCCTTCTCCAGCTTATACAGTTAATGAAGTGTGGAATAGACTATGAGTAACATGGAATGAGTTGCTCGTTTATGTCATCTTAGCCCAGTTCGACTCCATGCCTTATCGGTTAAGGGCCGATTTAGCTGTTTCTACTGATTTTGCTCCACTGTAAACCCACTAACAGCTTACAAATTTAATCATTTTATTTTCATGACATACTGTTTACGTACAATAAATATCATTTTTTTTTTTGCATTTACTTTCCATTATGATGTTGCAATTTTAGTGTCCAGCAGAGTATATCCTGGTTATTGTAATTCAGAAATGTTTATCACAGTACTGCAAACATTAATTATATCATAAAACGTTTTATTGTATTACTGTTGCTTATAATTTTGAAAATAACTAGTATACCCAACTTTTTTTTTTACACGCTAGATATGTTCATCAGATACTGTGCAAAACAAATTTGTGTAAAAAATACATGCGACATATTATAAATTTGACGGGGATATGTTTCACAACTTTTAAAAATCGTATAAGATGAAAAAATTCTACATATTTTTCAAAAAAAAAAAAAAAAAAAAAAAACGTGCAAAAAATAATAATGAAATCCATATTACATATTTATATAACAAAATTCAATTTTAATTTTAAAAAAATTAAATTAGTGTACAGTGAAAATTCAGTCTATTGGTATATACAACATAGAAACATTCAAATTGAAATTAGGACTAAAACTAACTAATAATTAACACTTTTTCATCGCTGCTTGATAACAAGCATGCACGTTTATTACGAACTGGAGCAAAAATACAATCATCAGCAAATACGTCAGATATGTCTATCATAAATGCCAGCTTTGATTCTAACAAAGAATTTCGTTCTTTATGAACGGCTTCTGTTGGTTTTTTTTATTGTTACTGAGTCTGTTATTAACAGCTGTTTTAGTTTCGTAAGTTGTTTATATAATTATTGATATCCTGCTACACAAAACTTAAGATTATTTTTGCTTTGCACTCACTATGTCAGGATCATGAATAAAAAATGTTCCATACTTTTAGAAAATTTCAAGCACTCACAAATTAAATTATCTGTTAATAGCTGAACTTCATCTTCGACTTCATTATTATCATAAACTGTCATAAATTTAATCATATCGTCAAATCCAAAGGGCTTTTCTGCATCAATTCTTCAATGTCAGTTTTTTTGCATGTCGTAAAGACCTTCATCATCAATTGCAATTGATTGAGTTATAATTTCAGAAAACACAGCTGAATTTTGTATTACGAAACTTCCACTTTTCACGTATGCTGCAATTTTTTTTCCAACAAGCATTTAAGGTCTATTGGCGCAACTGTTTGATGAACACTTTTAGTTTGACAAACACATGCTATAAATGAATTTGTGTCATATATATACAATTATTCATAAATAAATGTAAAAAAAAAATATTGACAGTAGTTTTTTTTAAATATTTAAAATTGCAAAGAGTAAGCACTTTTAGTTATTTTTATTTTCTTGTTCTATCCCTGGAGTGTAGTCTGGGTTATGCTGGGAAATTCAATGATTAGAAATTAAATTAAGCTGTGAATATTTTTTATCACTTCTTATAAATATATGGTTGTTCATTTTTTCAGTTAAATAACTTAGCTGTTACAAAGAAATAAAACTAACCATTGTGTAGGAGACCACAATGATATTTTATTGCAGTACTTGAACATCATATGCAGTTTTCAATTTTGTGCTCATACATTAAAAAATACATAGTCCAAAAGCATATGGAAAATAGAGTTTTAACTAATATAATTCAAAATTGGAAACCATTGTTTATATTTTATTTGATTACCCGATCAGATATGCTGTGAGATAAAGTTTACTGCAAATTATATTTTAAAGAAAACTAACTCTGGTCTATCTTTTGCTTTAAATCCAACAGATTTGAAAATCTAGGCATACACTTAACTTTCTAAGCCCTCTCCTCTTCTAAGCTATTCCAAGCATTTTCGGCCTAATAGCAGGTCCATCTATATTGGTAATTTTATTTTGTATAAACTATGGTTTAGTTAATCAATGGGTATGAATTGAAGTATTATCCTGCTAGTATATTTAGTTTACACATCGAAATGAAAACGAATGAGTTTGCAGTACACCCTTATATTTTTTTAAACATTGACAATCTTGAAGGAAACATATATCAGTTGTACTGTTGAATCAGAACACCTCTCATACAATGCCAGGATTGTATCCTTATTTCAGGCTAAAGAAAGTGCAAGATTCACTTCGGAGGTCGTGTCAATAATATGCCCATCCATCTGAAACATCCATATTGAATTGCTTTTCATTACTGAAGAGAACGGTAAACTGTTCATATTTTCAATCCACGTGTTTCTTAGACCAAAGTAGATATTCCTTATCATGATGAGCTTTGACCATTGAACTTCACTGCTACTATGATGAACATGAAATTTGCTTCCTTGTAAATGACGACAAACTGGTATTCTGGATAATAGAATGGGTGCATAAATATACTTTTAACCTAATTCAAATCGAAAAATCTGTTTATCTAGCCGTTGAGATGTCTTCTTTTATCTTCCTGAACATTCTTTACTGTAGATATTCTACTTTGGGACAAAATGCCAGATATTCTGTATTGGATGGACTTCGAAAATTCCAAAATTTCATTCCTTCCCGTGAAGATGATTAGAAAATATCCAATTAAAATATTTATCAACTTCTGAAAAATTATCGTGGGATGGTAAATTGCAATAAACTTCAGTTCGAAAAACTGATTAGTGTTTATTAATGAAAAATACTTCGAATATACAATTTTTTTGATTCTGAACTTATCAATATGATTTTTGATATTTATCCATATATTTTTGGAGGCATCATATTTTTTATTAATTCCACTTAATTCTTACCTTATAAATGCGAAACAAATTTAACAATTTCACTTCTATATTCATACTTATTTATATGCACTCATTGCCCTAATAAGCTGCGCACCGAGAAGTAAGAGGGGGATAGTTACGATACTTGGCATGATACTTGTCAGGTTGATATGTAAATGATTAGAAATGCAGCCATTAGCGCATTACGTATTGCCAACATAGGACGTTGAATTTCGTTCTCCTTGGATATAAAACAGATAAGCAAATATTGTTTACTTGTATTTAATCTGTTGCAAAGGGACGCTTTTTAACAAGAGATGTCAGTATGCCACCATGCTGTCAGTATTCGAGAGAGAAATAATCATGGGGATGATGGAAACCGGGTAGTCAGCACGGCGAGTAGCTTGCCATCTAGGCCGTTATGACTTTATAGTGAGGAGGTGTTGTGACCAGTGGACGCGAGAGAGGTTCTTACACGACGAGAGGACTCAAAATGTTCTCAATTGACCAATAGACGAGAAGACCGTCACATCATGCGACACAAAGGCAGAGAGCCGACTGTCTCACTGTCCTCCATCCTTACAGAGGCAGCACCATCACTACGGGTCTCTGTGTCAATCCGAGCCATTGCAAGGCGCCTGGCTGAAGGACAGTTGTTATCGTGGCGCTCATTACGTGTACTGCCATTGGCAGCCACTCATCGTCTGTTCTATTTGTAGTGGTGTCACAATAGCAGGAATTGAACTGCAACCTAATGGAATCAGGTCGCCTTTAGCGACGAATATATGTATAATTTGGGCAGTGATGACAATCGTTTTCTTGTATGAAGGCCCTGAGGTGAACGTTTCAATCCTGCCTTCGCTGTACAGCGCCACACTATTGGCACAACTTGTGTGATAGAATGGAATACCATCGCATGCATGGTCATCCTAATAATGATCCACAGCACCTTGACAGCCTAGAGGTACTTTCGTAACATACTCCAGCCACATGTGTTGTCACTCATGGAAGGACACCCAGGAACCATTTTTCAATAGGACAATGTTAGCTCATTCACAGCAAGGGTTTCACAGGACTACCTCCACTACATTTCAACCCTTTCCTTCCCTGCTCGAATCTGAAATTTTTCTCCGATCAAGCATACCTGGGATAATTTAGGACAGAAAGGTAGCCATCCTACAAGTTTGGTTGAATTAAAGGCGCGTTTACAGCAACTGTGGAACGAGATGTCGCAATATATTATACGTGATTTGTGTGCCTCAATGCCTGACCGTATCACATCATGCATTCAGGCTAGATGTGGCCCAAAAGAGTTTAAAAATCTCTATTCATTTTTAATTTCTCCTAAAATTTATTATCATTTTGCTTTGATCTTGTAATCACTTACATCAATGTTGTAAAATTTCATTTTTTTTTCTGACAACTCTTTCTTGATGAGGAAATTTTTATTTCAATTAGCATATAAATATATAAATAATGTATTATATTTTGCTCTATAATACATTTTACTTATTCCGTGTATTTAAGAGACATGTTACATTATCTTCTTCTTAAGTTTTAAGTGAGAATCTGTGATAAACATTTACATTTGGTATTTTAAACTTTAGTTCCAAGTAATGATTGTAGTTTGTAATGGTGATGTACATTTAAAACAATAAATAACCGAACATTTTAAATGATAAATATGAACTATTTGTTTTACTTTAAGGAAATAATATTTGTCCTTTATTAGAAAAAAATTGAGTTACATAAGATTATTGCTTAATACAATTTAGCGGATTGACGCCAAGGCTCATGGAATTATTTTTTTAAAGATTGAAAATAATAATTATAATTTTAGAATTTTTTTTACATACCTTACATCTTTTACTCCAATTATAAGTTTGAAGAATGAAGAATGCGAATGAAAAAAAAAAGTGTTTGGAGTTTTTACAATGAAAACGAAATAGTTTCTCAGAGCGAATAAACCATAATACGTATGAATAAAAAATGATGGAATTTTTGCATAAAAAATAGTAACGAGGGGGGGGGACTTGCTAGGTGTACTATAGATAAAAATATCATCATTTTTATTCAGGTGTATTATTTGTTGCGTGATTCAAAGAAAAATTTAGTTTTAATTTAAGTAATCTATGAAATAAGAAAAAAAATATATTTTTCTTTTTTTGAGCATCCTGGATTTCGGTTGTTTTTTTCGACCAATATATATATACTTAAGAGAAGTAAAATATACTAGGTATACAAATAATTCTTGGGTTTATAAGTATAATTATATTATTTTTAATTTACGGTGTTGTTTGTCTTTTTATTGTTACTTTTTGTTTTGTTATTCGTTAATATGATTTAAATAATACATGAGTAGCTTTAGAAAAATTCTAGATGATTTTTTAAATATTTTCTTTATTGTAAGGGGATTCATGAATAATAAAAAATACCATAGCGTATTGATCAGAGGTAATGAAAAAGTTAGAGCCGAAAATCGCTTGAAATTCCAATTCCAGTTGGAACAGCATTTCTTTTAAATCGTTTCCCATTGATAGAAATCGTAGAAGAAAAAGGTGAAAGAAATGGCCGTTTTGTATTTTATAATTGAAATCCTTAGTGTCTGACCAGCAACGTAATGAAAATGTATAGAAAAAAAAATGACAGTATTAACTACAGTTTTCTTCGACTTCTTCTTTAATAAAATGAAAGAAAAGAAAGAAAAAATGGAAACTAATTTACTTGGTCTTGAAAAATAATTAAGAGGATAATGAACCTTAATAATTGTCTGGGAATTACTTACAGTTTTAGAGAGATTGCATATTTAATCAAAATATGTCATCAGAGGAAAAAATGAAGTGTGCAAATTTTATAATTAAAAAGAAACAGACTTGTTAAAGAAAAAATTATGGAAAATAATATTTTTGTGGTATAAATTTTTCCTCGTTTTTAATAAGTGTTATTCTTGAGGAATGTAAGAAATTAGCGTATTATATTCTATGAATATGTGCTAAACAAATATGTAAGCAATTTAAAAATTTAATGTGCGAGAAGTAAAATGCATCTCTAACATGTTTCCTTCTCTGTCTTTTTTTATTATGTAAATATAAATTGATTCAGTCTATATTTAGCCATGTTGATAGTCTGGATTTACAAATGGAACGTAGTTTGGTTTTTATTAACGTCTCACTAGAAGCAACACGAAGGCTATTGGCGACGGACCTCGTAATTTTGAACCACGGTCAAGTGACAAGGACGACACCTGAGCTGGCACCCCTCTCTCCTAACACCACACCAACGGGAGAGCTTTGGGTCCCAACAGATTTAACGTGCATCAGCCCCGGCTACACGGCGGGTCTTTGGCGGCCAAGGATCGAACCCGCGACTGAACAAAAACTACCGGCCTCGAGTCCACGACCTCGACCACTAGGCTACCGCGGCCATACAAACGGAATGGAATGGAACGTAACTTTTTGATATTAGGTAATATGCTGGTGTAATTAAATAGAATGAAAATAGACACAAATTATGTTATATGTGTATACTAGGGGTGGGTGTCATATCACGTAACAGAATAAGTAATACTATTACGTTTTTTGGAACCTTTTTGTGTCTCAGTGTAATATGTTCCGTACAAAACTCTACCAATTTTATCATTTCTGTACTAATTGTACTAATTATAACAATGCGTCAATTACTATTCTTTTTTGTAACTGAAAAAAATATATCGTTGTTATTTAGATTAATTTCGCTTAATTTAGGGATACACAATAAACTGTGTGCATCAGTTTTAATTAAGACATTTATAAGAAAAGGTTTTATTCACATTATTTAGACAAACACATAAAATATGCATTTCAGACACACAAGGTCATTTTCAAGCAAACAATTGTGTATTTTTTTTAAAAATATTTCAATTTTTCAAAATTTCTAATTTTTCTATAAATTTTAATATTTCTTAAGCAGTATTTTCTCGATTTCTCAGAAGAGTTTCTTACAATTATGTGCAGGGCGTTGATTGTACTTGTGTTGTTTATGATTTTCAAAAATTTGTTTCCCTTTAAGACACAGTGCAAAAAAAAAATTGCAAAAGAAACATTTACACCTATTTTTATTAATATTTATTACAAAAGTATTATTTATCTAAAAATTTATTCCATACGCAGAATAATCATTGTATTATACAAAACAAGCAGAAATTTTTTTAAAACCTTATATTATTTACAAAAAAAAATGTTTAGAATAGTGATTCTTAATCTTTTTCTAAGCTAATTTTGAGTTACGCTTTTCCACGATGCCCTACTTTTTGTAAAAGTACCATTCATAAAAAGTATTCATAAGTAAGACATAAAAATATGTGATTCTACGTCACATGTTTTAGAACTGCTTACTTAGCATATCAAATGCATTTCGGTCTTGAAAAATTAAATTATAATAAAAAGCATTTTAAAATTTTTACGAACAATTAAATAATTTGGCACGCTTTTAAAAGATTTAAATAACTCTCCAAATTATATAGCTAGATCTATAAAATTGTGTGCATAAATTTAGGAAGGTTATATATATTAAAATAAGGAGGTAAATGTTTTTGATAACTTGATAATTCGTAAGAAACTATGTTCCCTTAAAGTCAAAACTGAAACCCTTAATGGAATTTCTAAAAAATCAATTTTAATATATTTTGGCTTCACTGAAATGTGTATAGAGCGCCATATTTATTTGTCAACTTTTTTCTGATCGAATCAATTCCGTTTTCCTTTTATATTATATATGTCCCACATTTCGTCCTTTGATCTTTAGTACCTGATAAAATTGTAATTTTATCATTTAAAAATGTAAATTTAATTGTTATTTTTTACTTTTAAAATATAGTGAAATTAACGGTTATTGCGTCAAAATATATAGATTTAAGGGGATAAGGTACCATAAAATTAACCAAAATATCGGAAAAATAGTTATTACTTTAGTGCAATTGTTTAATGTTGTCTAATTGTATGTACAAAGGCTGATTAGCTACATTATTCCATAACTTATTTAAATTTTATTTAATGGTATGTAAATCATTTCATTGACTTATAAAACTTAGCACTGATTTTTCGCAGCTTCTTAATTCTTCAGAAATATCAATGTATTTAAATTTTTAACGCTTATTTTGTAATCTGCGTAGAGTTTTAAAACTTGTTTGGCTATATTGTATAACACGTAAGATGAAGAAAGGACATGGAATATATGGATTTAAATATATTATTTTATAAAAAATATTTAAAAAAATGATCTAGTTTTTTAATAATGTTTTTCGTAGTGCCTTATAAAAAAACCTACAAATTATAAATAACCTAAGTATAATTTAATCCGTACGCGTAATGTAAAGAACCATCTGTAAGAAATCGTGGAAGTAATGGCTTCAGAATATTAACATTTGTACACCTAGTAGGAATTTTATAGTATTGAAATGCTCTGAAAAAAAATTAAAAAGTGAAATAATTCTAAGTTTAAAAACGAATTTTTTTTTATTTATTTTTTTATTTTTCTGAAATGCATATATTATTAATTAAAATATGATGAATATTAACACATTCTTAAGAATATCGAAATAAAATTTATTTGAAAAGTAACATGTGCCTTTAAATAAATTGTAAGACATATTTTCGTCTGAAGAATAGTTCTAAGTTCGTGCTATGTCCTTTGATATTTGTAGAGGACAATCGCAAGGATTAAAGAAAATATTTACAAGCTAACTCTTGTAAAGAATGGTGCATTGCGAAGTGCAGCCTTAGAAAAAAAAATTTCCTTTGCACCAATTACACAGTCTGCTTAGGTAATCTTACATGGCAGAGATTCCCGGGTCATTGTTAAAGGAACAAAGAACTAAAATATTCAGTAGCGGAATTCGTTCCTCTCTGGACACTCAAAGTCCTCGCTTGTTTCTCATAAACGTCCTAGCTCCCGTCTAATATAAATTTCACAAGTGTTTCTCTTAGAAGAAACAAAAAAAGAACGAACTCTTTCAAAACACTTCTTCAGAACATCAAAGCAAATGATAAGGATGAGGTTCTTTGTTTTCCTTAGAAATAGAATGATGAATGAAACGTGCATCTCTGGAGACGATCAATTATTCTTTGCATACATGGTCTTTATAGAAGAACATCCAGTTTTTATTTTTGCAGGTTTTATATCAGTGTGTGAGTACTCATTTCTACTTTGTTACAGAAAAACTTGCTTTAGACTAGTAGTTTCCTCTCTCACGCGTTAATTCATTTTTTTTATTTTTAATTATTCTAAGTATGTTCAAATAATTTTTAAAAGTCAAAAAAGAAGTTAAGTGTGATAAATATCTGTAGAATAGTCAACAAGTTTCCAATGTTTCCACTTCAAAATGTTTGTGGTTTTGAGCATTATTTGTTTTTATAATTTTATTCATTTATTCCTCAAAAAAAGTAAGTGCTTTCTTTTCATTCTTTGAATAGTTGTGATACGTGTAATGTAATTTGTTTTTCATTTCAGCTTTTAGATATCGTGTTTACAAATATGTTAAGAGGTAAAATCAAAGAAAATTTTATTTTTGTCGAGAGCATCTTCAAATATTTCTTGAAACTTCTCCCCATCCCCCTCATTATAAAAGTTTTCTGGTATATCAGTCTTGTTTTGCAAGAAAAATAATTAGTTAACGAAAATAATAAATGAGTCTACCTTATATATATATATATATATATATATATATATATATATATATATATATATATATATATAACTGAGTTTATTCATTTTATCCGTAATAATTCTTTTCTCTTACAACGTACATTTTTTAAGTTTGATAATGATAATATGATAATAAATACTGAATAGATATATTTTAGTCTTTTCGATTCTTAAGCACTTTAAATAAATTATCTTCTATTTAACAAGTGTAACCATTGATTAAATCCAACAACTATAAGAAATACTACATGAAAGATTCTGTACAATTGTAAAATACTTTGAGAAAGAAAATGAACGGATATTTAATTATATTTATACTGTATTTCTTAGTAGAAACATTTATTAGTAGAAACATTTATATATAACTTTGTAACATCTGATATCCAAATTGTGCTGTGTAGTAAAACATATATACTCAAAAAGAACTTCAATCCATTACTTTTTGAAAAAAAAATAATATCCATATTCATATATATTGCATTTAACATATCCTTTATATTATTTTTCAAATCATAATTCCCGCCATTCTCAAAAAAACTTGTCATTGACAATCAGTTATTAATTTGCTTTGCGATTGGAAGATGGCGCCAGTGTTGCTATCCTCTTCTAAATATTTCAGTGTATTCACTTTGATTTTAGGAAGTGATATTTTAATAAGCTAATTTTTCTTTTTTTAAAACTAACTTCTGTGACAATTACATGAATTTTAATCTTAATTTCCTTTAATTGCACGAACTTATCGTTTTGATTAGAAGACAACTGCTCTTATTGTTTGTGATCATTTTCCATTTAGATGGAAAAAAAAATTCGAATTATTTATTAAAACATCTTTTATTATTGTGTGTGTTCTTAATAAATCGCATATTTAAAATGCAAAATTTCATTC
>BMAW01019764.1:5700-31401 GCA_019974015.1 Nephila pilipes
CTCAAAATAAGTTCAAATAAGAACTCTCAAAGGCACAAAAACTCAAAATAAGCACAAAATAAGAAGGCTCAAAAACTCGCATAAAAATAAAGCTTCCGATCAATAAATGAATTCAGAATAATAATTTCCTTTGTTGTCTTCTATATAATTTAATTGTTTTGTGTATATTGTTAGATAAAGTTATATTCAACAATACACTCTATCCAACAATAAAAATCTAACACTGTATTCCTGTTTAATTTATTGCACCACGTGATCAGTATCATGGAAGCCCAATCTTAAAGATTGTGATCCAAACTGGAAATACCTCTTTTTCAAACAGAAAGAAGGTTCTATTAATTAAATTATATATTGCAACGTAATATAAACTTATTGCATAGTAAATTTTAATACATTTTTTTGAAAAAAATTAATTTAACATATTTTTTTTCTCGTATTTTTCATTTCCTATATTTTAACAGGTAAAATTCAAAATTTATTTCCATGAACGACGGAAATTGTGTATTTATTCAATGTTCTCTTACATTTAAAATATTCATTGAAGCAAACAGATATATGTAAATATAATAACACAAACTAATATTATTATTATAGAAGTTTATCATAATGCAGTTTTACTGATTTATGTCTTATTTCTTAAGCACAGGCGAATGAAGCTTTCATTTATATACTATGATCGCATACGATGACTTCTTATTAAAATTTTTTTCTTATTGCATTCTTAGTAAATTATTTCTATTGATTCGGTCATAAAATATCAGAAAAAAATAATTTCTTTCAAAATAATTTTATTCAATGTTTAAAATGCTGTAAAAATTGTCAAAAGTATGGTATTTCTTAACACCATAATGCATAGTTTATTATATATAATTATATTGTGTAATTTGAAATTTAAATGAAACAATTAATCTAGATCGTAGACCATTATTTAATCATTTCTGTGATTTTAAAATTTTGATGAAGGTTTTAATGTAAGATATTTCAAAAAAATTCAAAATGTGAGTAATATTATAATTTTGGAGCATGCGCCATTATTTACGTAAATACGAAAAGTTTTTAAACTTTTCGTATTTACGCAAAATGGGTGTTCATACTTCGTCTCCCATACTGTAATACTAAACGATTTTTAAACACCCATTTTGTACTAGAAAAAAAGGGGCTTGACTCCATCTAATATATTTAAAATGGGTAACATTTAAAAATATATTGATCTGAAAAGGATAGCAAAGTCAGAATATAAAATTAATGTTTGACGGCTTTTTTATCGGAAAAAGTTTGGGTAATATTCTTTGGCATAGTGCGGCAACCGACTTAATAAGTATTCTCCTAAAAGTCGTGTTACAATTATTTCCAGTTATATTTTTCATATTAGGAAAAATAAATATTCTCATTGCTTCATCAGGATTCTAGAATGTGTTCTAAGGTACAAAAAGGTTTTAGATCTCTCCCTTGAGTATGGAACCTCAGTTAATGCTCGGCGTTATTTTCTTCAGCCTTAACAAACTTCAGGCAGGCAATCAAATAGAAATGTCCAGGAAAGTGCTCGTATGGTGTCATCCTTTTTAACGGTAACACTAGACCACACACACCAGTAAACTTAAGAGAGGAACTTTTTCAAAAATTCGAATAGGAAGTCCTACATCTCCTCACTTTGTGTAGTCCAGATCTGTCCACATGTTTGTTCCGCACTATTAGTGTCCTGAAAAACGCATTGCAGGAATAACGCTGTAAATGGACACTGAAATCAAAAAGTGCATTTGTAATTGATTCAAACAGCAACTAAAGGATTTATATGTGAACGGAATTCTTTCATTAATGTTACAATAGGATATGTACCCAAAGAATTTCATAAAGTACTTTTGAGGTTCTTTAAATAAATTTTGCCAAAATGTATGGTGGCGGCCCTCCTGAAGCCGCTTGCCTCCTCACCATGACATTAACTAGCATGAATCACTTGCACATTCTCATCTTGCTACGAGGTGGAAATTTGAAACTAATAATGTAAGCATACATTTCTGCAATTTGCACAATAGTGGTATTAATATTTATACCTGCGTAAATATTAGAAAAACAGCAATAATAGAAGGGGGAAAGGAGTTTTTGCCTCACCGATTCGCTTGTTTTCCTGATAATTCCGTCTACTATCCTACTCCTCTCCTGAATTCTTTTTCCTCCACTGACAGACCAAACCTGTTAAGCTCACTTTGGATGAGTAAAAGATATCGCATCAGTAGATCTGCTGTTCTTCTCGATACTCAAATTTCGCTTGCATTCGTCCAAGAGGATATTCGAGAGATATTCTTCCTCACTATGTCTCAATTTTGCATAACTTCATGATACAAGCTGTATCACCTTCAAATATCCTTAACTATCGATTTTGTTTCCATTTTTAACTACCTTCCGTTTTTGCTCTACCTGAATGAATGATATTTTTATTTCACAATGAGATATTAAATGACAAGTGATGCTCATTATATAAAATATGTTTATGGATCTAATTACCCCTTCAATCCTCTCTTTCGTTATTCATTGATTATAAATAACGAAATCAACATATCCTCTTCGAAGTCTTTGACTAAGTCTACATTTCCTCTCCTTCAATATTCATTGACTACGACGAAGGAGAGGATATGTAGACTTCCTCATGGGGACTTATATCTAGGAATAATGCTTAAAATTCTTTTTACAGTTTAGGAATGCAACAATAAAAGAAACAAACGAAGTCAGTCAAAATTTCAAGCAAAGTCTTATGAAATAAATCAAACCTTTGAAATCGAACACAAATATACTTTTTTACATATCATCTTTTCCCTTATTTTTATTAAAAGTATCCAGTAATTTTCAATTAATCATTCACGCACATAATTTAGCAAAACAAGAAGAGAGGAAAGTCTTTGAAGCTTCACATTGATTAATGACAAATTTCATAAATCATTCTTATATGTTTCAGTTAAATGTGAACTTTATTTCTTTATTGAATTCTTCATTGACCTTTAGATATAGTTTATAAGCGTTTATTTTAGATTCTCCTCACAAGAGATATTTCACAACAGCGACATGAGAAAATTTCAATTTCTTTCCAATCTTTGTATCGTTGTTAGAAATCAATTCATTTCACTTCGACAATCTGAATGCATGAGATATATGCAAATTTAGCCAATATGCTTTATTTTTCTTTTTCCTCCTCGAAACAAAATCTAGCAAAAACTTGTATATTTCGCAAAAGAACATACATATATATTGATTTTTTTTTATTTCTACAACCCATGTATATAAATTAATATATTTTCTGTTTCGTGAAATAACTACTTTCAAAATAAATTTTCTTCGAAGAATTTTCGAAAAGAAACGGTTTCTCATAGTATGTGTACGGATACGTCCTAACATAGAAGAATTAAAACCATGGCAAATTATTAGAAATGAATCTTTCAGATTTCGTACACCCTTTGGCAGTGATAATATTTCTATTATGCAAGTTATAACATTTTTTGTACATCTTAGATATGCGAAGCAAAGCTGATGTTTAAGCAAATCTTAATTCAAAGGTTGATATGCAATGAAACAAAAAAAAATGTTCATATGATTCAGATATCATTTTAGACATTTCAGGATATTTGAATGTATTTAATATTTTTTAAAAATTATTTTATTGACAAAGCATCACGGATGTTTTTTTCTTTATTTCAAAGAGACTTCTGCTCTCAGATAGTAGAAATGTGATGATTTTCATTATGTTATCAATTTAAATTGTAAAATTCTAGCCTTTCCCAGACTAACAAAGTTAGAAATTAAATATTAACTTCTAAATAATTTGCTTTTGCTAAGTGGTTCGGTAAAGTTAAGAGTTGGGAAGTCTCAAACAAATATGGAGACATTATGCCGGATCAAAAATTAATTAATTTAATCTAGAAAAAGTTATTTTTATATACGAGATATTCAAAAAACATGTTTAAACTCATGTACCTTTTGTTGAGGGGTATGAAAATACATCGGTACTTGAGTTTCCGGCAGAGATGTCTGACATTTTTGGTTGGTATATTATTATTTTATCTAGAGTTCAATATGTCTTGTTCATAGCTCTAAGCCATTCTTGTAGTAATGCATAGATATGTCAATGAAGCAAATGACAGCACTTGATTGACCGGTTTATCGATGACAGACTTTTAACTTGCTTTCTACAACAATACTTATGTTTGCAATACTTATGTTAACAACAATACTTATGTTAACAATACTTATACCAGTGTTTGACAAACATCAATATAATAAATTTTATTGTTCTGAAAAATATCATTTTATCTGATTCTTTTACTTTTAATGGGAAATATTTTGTTCCTGGAAAGTCTTAATTTATATTTTTAAACATGGCTATTGCTTGAAATTGCTTTTGATTGTAGTAATCTATTTTTTACAATTGAGAAAATTCCACAGATTATTGCTAATTACAAACTTTTCATAAATTATAATTTTTAAAAAGAGAATTCCTAGAAAGATATTAATGTTTATATTGTTTTAGCAAAAAACAAATTTTCATCTGGTACATATTACCCTGTAAGTGAAACATAAATCATTTTTGTAACATAATTTATGTGTTTTGGTTCAATCTGTTTTTGTTTTTAAAATAGCTTTAATTAAAATGTTTAAATATATTATTCATTTTATTTCAGGAATTTCTGACAGATATTTACTTCATTCCTGCATTTTAATTGCTAAATATGTAAAAAGTAAAATTTATTTAAATGAGTTATCATAACATAGCGCAATAATAATGTGTTTTATATACAATACCATAGAAACAAAGGTTGCATTATATTTTCAAATTTTGTTGCACAAAAACGTTTTTCTTATCAATTTTGAGTGCTAAATGAAGGTTAAGTATAATAGATAAAATAAATTAACCAATGTAAAATTGCATGAAATAAACTGAAAGAAAATATAGTGAAAAAGAAGTTAACTATAGATTTTCTTTAAATAATTTTCGTTTATTAAAGAGAAAGAGTAAAACACTAGAGATTAAGGAGCAATACTTCTTCAAATTCTCATCCTGAATTCAATGATTGAGTAAATATTGTCTTGTTGAATCATTAGACATGATTTAAATCTTAATTAGACACGGATATTTCTTCTTTTTAACAGGGAAATCTTTAAAAAAAAATTAAAAGTTCCTAATTTTTAATTTTCTTAAATTTTTAAGCTTAAGTATTTTTGACCCATGTTAATATGGAGAGTTCTTGATGCAATAAATTTCTTTTTGAAGAGTATGTACCTGTCCATAAAGAACCGATTCAAGAACTCTTATCCAGAAATTTATGAAAGGAATTCAGTGAAACAATAATCCCTTTTTTTCTTTATGAAAGAATCCTCCAATTACAACAGAAAGGCTTTTAAAATATGAGGTTTATAAAGTGAAGCCAATATCTTCATTAAGAAAAGATAGAAAGGAAATAAGAACAAAAGAACGCAAAAACTTTAATATATTCATAAGAATAAATACTATGAGGAAAATACGAAAAAGAAGTAAGAAGAACTACATTTTAATAAATTTAGTGCATCATTAGAATAAATAAACTATGAAACAAAAAAAATTATAATAAATAAAAAAAAAATAATAATGGTAAATGAACTAAACTCATTATTTAATAAAATAAACAATTGGAACAATCTAAGTAAATAATTTTATTTATAAATAAAATGAATAAATAAATGAAATAATCAGTTAATTAATTAAGATAAATAAACGACTATAATAAATATCCAAATATATATTGATGAATAAAATAAATAAAAATAAAAACTCAAAGAAGCAATTAAGAAATCACAAATAATCGAAAAGGTGCTGAAATGAAATTTCAAATGTCATGAAAAAGGCATTCTTCTTGATTTTTATTTCAGGAGTATTCTTTGTATATATTATGAATAATAGAGTTCGTCGAAAAAGAGAAAGAATATTGAAAAGGAGAAATAAAATAATGCGGGTTCATCACACAATGATATAGTTTTCTTCAATATGAGTAATTTGCTTAGTATATTTATGCATGTAAAATTTGCATTTGATTCTAAAAGCTAATTGTGAGAATGGAGGTTTGTATGATAGGTGTGTGTAATATGACCTTTATTTTAAAATGAGTTTAGATTAAGAATAAATTTAAGAAACACAGAGCAAAAGTTTTTTGTTTAAAAAAATGTTCGTAATACGTATAAAATAACGGTTTTAACATGTCTTATAAATTTTAATGTATAAAAAGACCAGGTTTGAAAACATTCAAAAATAATAAGGTGTAAGGTTTGAAATCGAAATAAGTCGTAAGGTTTTTAACTGAAAACATAAATGATTGTTGTAATGAGAATTTAATTGCTAAATGGTAATTTAAAGTCCTTCAAATAAACTTCTAATAATGTGGTAAAATCTGAAAACAATGAAATATTACGACGCAAGATGCTTCAACATTGTTGAACAGCTTAAATTTATCTGAGATCCCAAAAATTTATATTAAAATTTTTTAATTATCTAAAAAATTTAAAACATAGAAAATTAAGAAAATAATATTGTGTATCGAAAATTAAATAATATTGAAAACACAGAAAAAAAAGTAAATTAATATTGAGAGATAATTCATAAGAAGAATTCTGAACGAAACTAGTTTCCTAAACAGTTAAAAAAACCATTAGTTTGAAAAGCAATTTATCATTCATAAATTTAAATAACATTCCCAAGTTTTGTGTTATTTATAGCTTTCTTTTTTGTTAATAGTTTATCGAATCCTGAAGTTTTGTTTCATATTACATTTATAGTTGTTTTAAATTAAGCTATACTTATAATTTTTTTGAAATGGTAAAGTTCCGTGGCATTGTATGGAAGTCAGGAAACCGAGGTGCCAGCTCAGGCATAGTCCTCGTCACTTGAGTGAGGTTCAAAATTACCGTCACCAAAAGCCTTCGTATTGCTTCTAGAGACATGTTAATAAAACCAAACCAATTAAAGTGGCAAAGCAGTTTGAAAGAATTAATTTTAAACGTACATTTCTACAGATTTTCATTTCATGAGTTGGAAAGAGTTTTCGATAAAAGTAGCTTAATAATTTTTGTGACAATTTTATAATCTATTCAGAATTACTGTCTTCATTGATTTCATCGAAGTATAACTTCAATTAATTCTGATTATTATGAGTGACCAATGAAATATACAAGCAATATTTAAAAATCACTTTGAAACTACACTTCGATGACATAATTAAGTACAGTTTAAATTCCATTTCCGAATGCAACTGTTAGATAATTTCATAAACAGAGGATAGTACATACTCTAGTAATATACTTTTCAAAACCATACTCTCCCAGATATCCAACTCTAGTCAATGGTCTTTATAATTTTTCCAATAAATGTAAGAGTCTTTAATAAATTTCAAATTAAATAGAGATGAGAGACGTATTATAAAAATAAAAGGGAAATATTCGCTCGATAATAAAAAAAATGTGATCTATCTCACTATGAAAAAATACCCTTAACCTTAACATAGATTAAGATAATCATATGAATTATAATTGCTCAACTCAATAGAAATGTCTTTCGTGGCTGACTGAGTGAAAAAATAATTGTCTTTCTTTGGAACAGAAAATATGATTCATGTAACAAAAATCCTTTGAACTAAAGTATTTCGTCTTGTAGATTTTGTGTTATAATATCTTTTATCCTAGGTATCTCTAAAATAAAAGTCAAGGAAATGCTTCGGTAGATAAAAATGCTTTCGCTTCCCAATTTTTAAGGTTTTTCTCGGATATTTTTTTATTGAAGTTTAGAACCAAAATTTGACAGAGAATTTATTATATACTATGTTTCTTTCAATAGAATATAAATAGCATACAAAGTTCAAAGGTAAAAGGGTTTAGATGAAAGTATTGTTTTCTAAAAAATCATTATACATCTTTAGTTTTCAGCACTCAACTTTTCATGTCCACCACGAAAGATGATTTTCAGAGACACTTTATTTTTTCTTGTTATTTTTGCTGCTCAAAGATGCATTTTTAATACTTTAAATGTTGAATGTTTTGTTAATTTTATGTAAGGATTAGTATGATGTAATATTTGGATTCAGTTTAGATGATAAGGAAGGGAAACACTTGAATTCTCTGTTTACCAGGAAAACTATACAATAATACAATGTAAACAGGTTTTGAGCACAGAGATGAAAATATGCGTCTCTAGAACATTTTTATTCTGTGATGTCCTAAAACTGTGTTCATTCTCCTTTTTTTATGAACTGAAGACTATGTAAAAAGATCATAATTGTTTTAAAATATCAATCAGTGCTTTGAGCTCCATAAAAAGGGTTTGTTGAAATCTCCGTCTTAAGTGCATTTCGCTGTTGTTTAATTAATTATTACTGCTTACTGTAAGTATTAGAGCAATAAGTTATTCTTTAAAGTGGTGTGACAGTGGTTAGTCGTACCACTTTCTTATTAGCACACTTCAGAGATACCTGAGAACTTTGCTTGCATGATAACCGTATTCTATTCAGATATTTGAAACAAATAGTGTCTTCACTTTTTTGTATCTCCGAGAATACAATGATTATTTTTCGTTTACATTAAAAGACTCCACCTCTCAAATATTAATTCAACGGAACAATTTATACTATATCTCTAGAAACATTACTACGAAATAATTCGAGATAAAAACCAACGTTTTTATGTGGTGGTAGAGTTTATTAAAAAAGTTGTTTGGCGGTATTTTGCCAAATGTGGCTACCCTGGTCCACTTCGTTGACTTAACGTTCAGCCAAAAAAATTGCCAAGATTGGAAATTTTCGAAATAGCACTAAGTGGTTGGGCTGAACTGCATTATTAACAAAATTATTGAAATATTAGTTAAAACTAGTCGCAAATATCTAAATATTGCAATGTTAGTCGAGTAAGAACGATTCCCAAAGATTCAGAGCTCTAGCTTGATGGGAAGTTGGTTAAATTAGCCGTCGAAAATTTGATGACACACTGATGCATATACACACATATAGACAGACACACACCAAGTAAAATACATGAAAACATTGTAAAAACAGCAATGGAAACTAGCGATGCTAAGCTAGAAAGGGAATATTTGTTAGTCCACGGATTAGGAAAGTTTTGAAAAATGAAAATTCAAAGAAAACGCTAAAGCTAAACAATACCCTGATAATAACAATAAATATCAATAAAATTAATTTTCCATCCTACTATAGTCTATATTTTTGGTAAGCAGGGCAGCAAATTTCAGAACCAATGTGCAATTATTTTATAAATGTTTAAAGTTTTCTGTGTGTTGTCTGTCTCAAACTTTGACAGCTGAGGTACCGTGGTTAGGAAATTAATTGTCTTCCAAAAAATCTACCATCGAAATACTCAGCTAAATTCATTGAGTATCGGAGAACATATCTTAGAAATAAAATAAAATTAATAAATTATGAGGTTATGTAACAAAAAATTAAACTTGTTAAATTGCGTAGACTTGAAACTAAAAAAAAAAGCTGTTATGTATAAGTTTAGTTGTTTCTAATTTTATATTGTATTATTGTTATTTTGTATGATTGCATTGTGTTAGAACCTTTTTGGGAATTTTTTCCTTAAGATAAAGAGAAATAATCGTCGATGTCGTAACCAATGTCATCTATTTTGTACAAAACATATTTTGAATTAGAAAACCTATACAATTATATTTAATTAAAATAATGTTTTAATGCATATCATACTTTGGGAAATAACATGTTAAAAATGCAAAGCTCTGCAAGCATTATTTGATCTTTTTTAAAGACTTTAAAAATTTTATTGTATTTTCTTCTGATTTTTTTTTGTAGACGTAAGTGTTGTCTAACCCCTAAAATTATTTTTTTCTGTTCAACTCAGAGTTTTGAAGTTTTTGTAGATACTTTCATATATATTTGTACCATTCAAGTTAATAGGAATTAAATATGAGAGTTAAAGTTATTTTTTTAAAAAGAATTGTTAAATTTAATATCTTAAAAATTTTAATTTTTTTTAGGTTGGGATACAAAAACAATTATTAAAATTCAACAAAAAGACCTGTTTTCAATTTGTATTGACTTTTATCACCAATAATTCAAGAAACATATATCATATGAAGTAATTAACATATAAAAATGATTATTTTATGAAAATATTTTTAAAAAATTCGAAAATATTAAATTTCTTAAAATTTTAAAACAGTGCCTTGCTAATTTAGATATTTTTTTTTCAATATCAATTTAAGAACATAATATTAATTAATTAATTTTAATGATTCGTGATCAAAATCATTTTTTTTTAAAAAAAAAAAAAAAGGTGCCGTGTACCCTTAAATACTCTAGAAATGCCTGATTTGAAGTTAATTGCTTCAGTGGTTAATGGTTTTCTGGGAAATATCAATGACGAAAAGAGTAAAGAATTAGTAAAAGGACTACAACACAGTTAAGAGATAGTAGGATGCTATTTTTTACTCAGCATACTCTTCTGGCTTTCTATTTGGAATTTTCTTCAAAATTCTAAAATCTGTACATAAGAATCAATGAGAAAAATTCTAACAGAATATTCAGGAGGTGGAACAAGAATACCAAGGGAAATGGGATCACAATGACACTACATTAGAGAAAAGATCCTGTATGTAGAAATATCTACAAACATTTTTTTACGCTTTTAGGGATAGTCATAGATAAATAGGTTTCTTAGTATTTTCATTATGATTCTATCAAATTTAATACACAACTTTGCAAAATTCTAAAAGCACATGATTATAAATTACATACAAATAAATTCTTATTCTTACTACGAAATTATATATACAAACAGTACTTGTTAAATGTTATCAAATTTTGTAATTCTGTTTTCATTACTTTTAAATTTCACTTTTTCATGACAAAATTTAAAAGCATATTTCACTTCATTTCTTTATTGCTCATTTTATGGGAAAAAGTTGATATTTCTCATTTAATGATGAGTCACTATCACAAAAAGGGTGTGCGTGTTACGCCATTGTTGTATTCAGTGCAATCGAATCTATTAAAAAAGAATAAAAATAATCCTTGTGCCAGAAAGAAAGTTAAGATGTGATGCCTAGGATATATTATACTAAAAAAAATTATCTAAGACCTAAATTATTTTTTCACGTGAACTTTCTTACAATTAGTACTTGTGAAACGCTCACAATCATTTAGAAAATGGAGTGATGCACACTATATAACTGTTGTCATTTTTATACCAGTTCTATTATTTCTGTAATATTTTTCACAATAAGTTTTCCACATTTTCCATAAACCTTAATGTGAAATTTAATTGTCGTTCTCCTTTTCAGAGACAGGTAAATTTCCCATAATTGTATTAACTGCTTTATTAAAGGATTTTAAAAACTTAACAATTATTTTTCAAAAAGAAACGAACATACTTTAGAGTAAAGAAAAAAAAATCTTAGTAAAATTTAATGATTTTTTTCTAATAATTGCTTCTATTTACTTAGATCGTCATTCATATATAAATTCCTTGCTGCTGAAAAAATAATAAGAAAAATCGTTACTATTTTATATATAATTTAAATCTTCTACATAAAGATAATAGTTTAAAAATATTTTTTTTCAAACTACTCAAAGATTATTGTGCAGTTTCTTATTGCTAAGGATTAGAGGCAACTTATAATGATATTTTTTGATTGAATTGAAAAAATAAATTCATGTTTCGTGTAGAAGACAAATTTCAAAAGTATTTCAAATCGGAAATTTTTATTTTTAAATGTAAATAAATACATTATTAAAAGTGTTTGGCAGCAAATTTAAAGGAATTTAATGATTTGAAACAGTAATCATTAAAAGAATATAAAATAAATAACACATTTCCAACCATATAATAATTTTTTTAATTTTTTAGCTTTAAGGAGCTATTGAGATGCAAGTTTATTTGCAGAATTTGTCACATTATTTTTCCTTATATTAAGAATAAAAAGATGATCACAAAATTTTATGATATTTATGAATATACATTTTTGACAAGTATATTTACTTTTTTAAAATAGTATTTTAGCCAAAAAAATAACTTAAAGCTTTATTTTGAAATTATATTATAATTTACTTTGTACTGTACGCATCTTTTTATAATTTTTTGATTAAAAATTTATGCGTTATTTTCAATTTTAAAATTATAACAGGCTCAAGTATATTTACATGATTACAAATTCAACAATTTAATATAAGTTCTTTCAAAAAAATGAGTGTTCTCTGGTTCATATAACTCAAGATTAACCATTAATTATAATATTGGTTAATTTCGATTTCACCAATTCACAAATTAAGAATAAATATCTTTTTTAAAAGTGGAAAAACCCGAATATTTCTCTTATTAAATATATTTCTTTCATGTAATTATTAATCAATATATTTGGAATTTGTTTAATTGAATATAACATTTTTTTTATTCTCATCTTTAACTTTTAGGTAAAAATTAATTCTTAACTTAGATATTTAATAAAAAATAGTTCAATTATTGATTTCAGAAAAAAACTGTGTTTAATTCCACATAAAGATATGAATTTTAGTTTTAGATGAACGGAACACAATCTACGACTGCTGTCATAATTTAATTACCACCAAAAATAAAAATCGTATATCCTCTTAAGCTACTACTTTTGTAATAAAATTGATTTCTTATAAACTAATCTTTTGATTTACATATTGATTCATGTAATTATAATATTTCCTAATTCAAGTTCAAAGAACGAATCATTAAAAATTATAAGGATTCTTAAAACGATATTATCTTGCTGGTCACACAAATAGGAAAACATTTTTAAATTTCATATTAGAATACTTTTATATAGTTTATATTTAATAATGTATATATATATGTGTGCGAGTTTCAGACGAAAACAAGATTATTTTTAGAATCAAAATTCAATTACGTCCTTCAAAGAGTTTGCTCAAATTTCTCAGGCCACAACTAATATATTTAGGAATCTGATTCAAAATACAAATAAAACTGATTTTTTGAAAATTCAATAACGCCATTAGATATTATATCTCCATATCTTATAGAGATTTAATATCTAATAACTAATTAAAATCGTTACATTTGATGAATTTACTAAAATCAAATTTTATGAGATTTTTTTTTTTTTTTTGATAAACTTGGAAGAAGATCAAATTTAAATATTGATTCTACACAGTTATTTTCACGAATTACGAAACACGTTAAATATCTTATGTACGATATCATATCTTAATTTAGATATTTTGTTCGGAAAAAATATATTAATAAATCAAATGATGTATGAGTGCATATTTATTGATTGATTTGCTTTATTAACATCGCTCTCGATGTAACACGAAGGCAATTGGCAACGGACTTCGACATTTTAGCCTCAGTAAAGTGAGAAGTGCGACACCTGAGCTAGCACCTTCATTTACAAACATTTACACAACACCAAAAACAGGACTGTGAGCATGACTCATTTAACGTGCCTTAGTCCTGGCATCATGGCAGTTCTTTAGTGGCATCATGGTGTGGGGCCCCCCCCCCCCCGGCTCGATGAAAACCTCCGGCCGCGAATCCGCGACCATGACCACTAGGTTATCACTGCCAGGGATGAGTTTTGGAACTTTAATAGTGAGTGAGAACAAACACTGTGTAGATGATAGCAAAGAGCCTCTAAGGCCAGACATGAGGAACTCAAATGAGTAATGAATGTGAATAAGTTAGTAATAGGGCTGGTATAGGAGACGGCGAAGAGTGTGATATGGGATTTGTAGCGAGATGGAATTATATGTTGATATTTCCCTTATACGCGTGAATCGTCTTCGACAAAATTGAAAGTTTCACGGATATGACATATCAGTCCCACTCGTGGTTTTTAACATGAATTTGAACATCTAGATATAAACTTTTTAAAAACTTAAATTCCTTTCCCAAATCATATGTTTTGAAATTACTTTAATCAACTAATGTGAAATTAATTTAATTAAAAGTCGTACGTGGATTAGAATAAAGAATTGTTTCAATTATTTTAACAAAAATTTAAATATCTGATAGCTTGCTTAGAGGTTTTAGTGTTCGAAATGAGCCTAAATGTAGTGAAAAAAATTGCATCCACGCTCAGTTTGCTTAAACCTTTTATCCTGTTTATAACATTATATGAACATAGCAATGCTTTTCAGCAAATAAAAGAGTAATAAATACAGAAAATATCTAAAATAATTAATATTATTAATTTCCAAAAAATTATTTAAATTTAAAAAAAAATTGATTTCATACACACACACACAAATAAATAATAAAGTTTCAATTATTCTAAAAACTATTTCTTTCATATCACTACAATTAAGAACAAAAATTAAATTAATTACATTCAATTATTATTTAAAAAGGAAATACTATATGACATAAAATATAACCTGACTAAAAAAATTAAATTAAACTTAAAAACTATAACTAAGTTGTATTTTCATCAGCAAAATGCACATGCGAAATAAGAAAGAAATATTGCAGAGTGAAAATCCTTAGATTTAGTTACTTTAATTAAGTTAGTATTCTTTCCTCTCAATGCAATTCATTTTTAACTTTTTTCAGAAACGAAATCTATTGCTGCAGGCACGATAGCACAAAAAATTGAGATTACTGAAAATGCAAAAGTTAATTATGTAATCACTTCGATTACTTTAACAAAATCATAAGATTTTTTTTAAATTTTATTTTGGGTGTGAATATGAATAGTTTCTTATTCTCATTTACATTTATGATTGAAACACAAATGAATAATATGTTTCCATTTGTTTGGTTACATCCCAATAACATGTTACATAACTTAATGTAACTTGATACTTTTTGCTTATGATATTTAGTTTAGTGTTGGGAATAGATCAATCTATAAATATTTATTTCAAATTTAAATTTTACAACAATAATAATTACATTTCTGTGAAGATTAATTTAATTTAATAACTTTATAGTTTGCCTTAATTTAAATACATGGAGAGAATATTATTTCTTGCTGTAATGTCTTAGCGGTTGCCTTAGTTTCCTTATTTTTTTTCGCTTAATTGTTTGTTTTCTTTCCTGCTGTTTTCAAAAGTTGACATCCTTTTGATAGGCCAGAAATTTGATTTTTTGATTGTTAACACTAGTTGGAGATGTAGTAAACAATAAAGTGATACTCTTGGAAATATAGTGAAGTATTTTAGAAATTTTATCATTAAAGAGAGAGGCTTATGGCTTGAGTGTGACTATGTGAAAAGGAAATTTAAATGGGCAAGTGCCAGATATTGCTTTGCTGCGCCAAACAGGATGTAACTGTGGTCTAGTCGTTTCACATAAATATAAAACAGATAAAAATATTCACAAGAAAATGAGTCGAATATAATGAAAGATAGCTAGGGTATCCCTCAGGTTTGTCACCCGTGTTTACCAAAGACAGTAAGCTGCATGCTGAAGAAAAATATCTCTAGAATGCTTCGGGGTCATGATGCCTGTACTTATCTAAAGAAGGCAAACCCCTGAGTTCTTCTGGCATAATCTTTCGCGGAAGGTTGTAAGGTAATACCCCCAGACACTGAGTACCTATTTCAGTCACTTTGTGACATTGGGCTATTCGCGGTTTCTCTTCACTAATCTTGGGGACTTTCAATTGAGATTGTTTGCTTTCACTAAACAACCTTTGCCCAACCAAAAATGAAACGTGATGAAGAACATTAATATGTAAAGCAGTTAGGAATGAAGTGAAACGGTTAAATTGAGAATTATATATAAACTCCATCTGAAGGAGTAAAGTCTCTGAAGGAGGATCAGAGAGGCGTTGTAGCGAGAGGAGGTGGAATCTAAATGCTATATTATAGGAAGGCGGATTTACAGATTAGTATTGAGGTCCGAGTATAGATTACTCGGTTAGAGATTGGTTCTAATATTTTCAGCAGTTGTTCCAGATTCGGAGTTGCAGTTGATAAAAGATATTGGTAAGAAGCTGTTAGATTATTATTGGTGGGTTGAATTAAGGCGTTAGTAAACTTAACCTGGAGAGCATTATTATTGATGTCATAGTAGATATATAATAATAAATTGTGAAAGTTGTTTTGGTGGTTCTGTAATTATTGGTGTCGTAGTATTTAATATTTGAAATTAGTGATGGCACAATATAACGCCCGGGTCGACCGGGTGTTACAACTTCTTAGCATATGCATGAGATACAGTGGAACTATTGTTTCACATCTGGTCACAACACGAGTATATTCTTACGGACAATAGTGGTTCAATAGATATAAACCTAACAGACAGCATTTTAAAGTCCAATAGATTGTGCCGAACAAGTTACAGGTCTTGTCAATGTCATATACTCTTACACGGTTACTCCAAAGAGTTCAATAGATATTAACTTGTCCCTTAAAATCATTGCTTAAAGAAAATGTTCCATAAATAAATGCAAAACTCTAGAGCACACATGATGCCAGAAATTTAAAACATATCGTGATATGCAAAAACTTATACTCATGATTTAATCAAATATTTTAAGCAACTGTCTTATAGAAATATTATGGATATAGTATGAAATTATGTGCATTACAAGTTGTTTCTAATATATTTTATGAAAACCAACTCAATATAATTGTAAACTTCCTTTTTCGTTCTCCAAAGAATGAGATGTTTTTGCGAAATTTAAAAGGACAAAATAAGCATTTTTTTTTGTAATGATGAAGCTGAGGGAGATTTCTATTACTCTTAACGAGATTTTCATAGCTCACTGAATAAAATCTTTTGCAAAATATAGGAATTTTATTTTAATTCCTTAAGCAATAGAACAAGTTTTGATTTACAATAGAAACTTAATGGTATTTTTAAAGCGTAATCCCACATAGCATTTTCTTTATCCCTTCAATGCTTAAAATTACAAAGGTTTAATAGAATGTTTAAAAAAATGAATTGAAGTACATTCAACAATTTTTTGTACATTGTTGCTATTTATTATAAGAGATTTTATCAAAATCTCTTCGAAAATGTTTACTGGTTAAAATATACAGTAATTTCCATGGTGTTGAAGATCGTAACATATTACACCTCAAATGATATTTTTTTTAAAAAATAACTAATTAAAACGTTTTAATTAAAATATAGAAACAATGCAATAATTATATAATGAAAATTAGTGATTGCTTGACCAGTAAATGGTTTTAAAATGCAACTTAAACCTAATAATTTTTAATGTTATAGTGGTAGGAAAATGGAACATAAAATTATATCTTCAGAATTGTGAATATCATTTTTTTTTATTTCCATTTGTTATACGATTGTAAAAGCTTAAAATGGTCTATGGTACGATACAAATCAACATATATTATTTCTGAAGAAAATATAATCCAATCTTCTGGTATTAACTGACTCTTGATTTATTAAGTACTAAATGTGTGTTGATTATACTTATAATAAGAAAAGCACTTTTCATAGAAACTCCATGTTATTCTTTTTAATAGCACTTTTTATTTTAATATTCTTGCATACTTACAAAAAAACAAATTTAAAGATATTCAGTTTCAAAACAAATGACTTAATATCTAAATAAGTACAGTAGCGTTTTGAAGGGAAATCATTCCAGTCAGACGGGACCTCCGAAAAACCTCTCTAAACTGGTTGAAAATTCACTAATATTTTCTATTTGAGCTGTCAGAAGAAATGAGCGTGTCCGATGATAAATGAGGGTAAAAAAAAAAAGAATAACAAGAGAAGAAGCAGGATAAGAAGCCTTGACAATGACGACTCAAGAAATTAAAAGTTACTTGTTTCATTCTATCGATATTTTCGATCACGAACTTGCAACTACGTTAGAATAGATAAAAAAATATATTTAAAAATTGCTGCCATTCAGTTATAGCATTTTATTGAAACAAAAAGTAAAGAACTTTCAGAGTTGATTTCAAGCCTCGTGAAAATGTTTGAGTTGATTGAAAGAAATTAATATCAAGTTTTGCTGTTTAAGACGTTCTTTTTAAACACCAAAACTTAAAAAAGTGATTTGTATTGAAAATGTTATGGCTTGTTGTAGAAATGAACATTCAATAATATATCCCTAACTTATATTTCTTATTAAAACATTTTTGACAGAATGTGTTTCAGTTGCTTCTTGTGTGAGAAACATTTCAAAGTTAAAGTTGATTCAAGGCTATAGCTATCTTAGATCAATAACGACCTAAGTAGCATGTAACAGTTTGGCTATGTTTTTCATCAAAAACGATGTAGCTAAAAATCATTTATTATGAAGAAGATTTAAAAACATTGCAAATCCAGTAAAACTGTTTCAGCTTTTTTGATTGACAGAAAAGTTATAAAAAGATTTTTAAAACATTAACAATGGCATAATAATTAGTTTATTTTAAAATAAATCTTTCATTCTATGATATAAGTTTTTTTTTATTTCTTAAGACTCTTCTGTTTCCAAATCTTTTAATGACTTAATTTTAATTAAATTTTAATTATATAATTGTGTTGACCCTTCGTAGGGTGATGATTCCAATCAGAGGGACTCCAGGAAGATTTACGCTCCGGACTCTATACACCCAAGAACAACTACTAAATAAATATGCATGAATTAGAACTAAGCAATTTCAAAAGAAAACTGTCTAATCATGAATTGACTAAGAAACTATTATTATAAACTTCTTCAAAATTGACGATCTACAAATATTATAATAAACTTGTCTTCTTTTTTTTCAAAATTTTAGTTCTATTTTATTTAATATTTTCGACACAAAAAGTAATGAAATAAAGTTTCACTGAAATATCTCTATTTTTCATCCACTAACTAGTACATTTCATCTTCCTTTTTCTGCAGTACAAATACGATTAAATCTGTAAATGCAAAAATACAATATTATTCTATTACTGAAAGGCAATTAAAATGATAAAAATGCTTCATATTATTCTACAACTATTTACGAGTAAAACGCAGCACAACAAAAACTTTCTTTAGCCGAAAAATGTTTGAATTATAAAAAAATACGAATTTTAGAAGTAAACAGTTTTGTGTTTATTATTTAAACTTCAACTTCCTAGAATGGGATTATGAATATCGTAACAAGAAAATTGAAAACAAGTATCATATTTAGTTGAATTTATTCAAAAGAATTTGAATGTCAAAATAATGTAATTATTGCATTTCTAAGTAGAATTAAAATATATATAATGATATAAAAAATAAAATGCATATCTGTGCCAAATGTTGCGTTTAGTAAGAATATAAGACTACTTTGAAAATAATGGTCTATTAAAATTTTGTCATATAATAAATACTGAATTTTAAAAACTCAGGAATGGATATTGTAAACAATTATGAAGAGGAAGGTAAACATTATATTTTGGTTAATCCTTTATGGCTTAGCTTTGAATATTTTGAAATTGAGTTCATTATGTAATTCAATACGATCCTCTTTCATATGGTTTGGGGTTTTAAATTGAATATTTTAATGTTTGTGAATTCCCTGAATATTTCAAGTCTGAAAAGGGAAAGATTGAAAGAGTTTAAGTCTTTGATAAGAAACTGTTTACATTGGAATGGAATTTTATTTCCAGATGAAAATGAATAAAGTGTCATTAGGGAAAGTTACCGTATTTCAGAACGTATTTTTCAACAAGTTGTTAGAATTCTCAATCAATGTCTTCCTGTGAAATAATATGAAAACGAAGAATTTATTTGGACTTTTATAAAATGTTTACTAGGATAGGAAAGTTACAAATAAAATAATCTTACAAAAGTTTTAGCTGAATTACCAAAGAAGAATATGTTAGATATTTTTCATATTATCACTTAGAATAAATAGCTTAAACCTATTTTGCTGATAAATAATAATGAATTATAACAGCATTAAACTAATTTCTGTTTTTGGTACTATATGTTTATTTTGATTATTCAGACTTTATAATAATTAATATATCTTAATGTAAATAAATATCTATTTATTATGTCAATAATAACAATAATGTCAATAATAATTACAAACAAAATATTCTAGACCTATAATTCTAATTATTTTAACAGGTATGTTATAAATCTTAAAATTTTCATGATCTTAAAAATTGCATAATAACTAATAAAATTCAGATTGAAAAAAAGTTTTTTTCTCCAAAAAATTTATTTGTGCACCCTGCGTTTTACAAAATCCTAAAATAACCGGCTATGCAAAAACAGTAATGAATTTAATTTCAAAGTACTAAATGTAAAAGATCAATAAAACACGTATAAATAATAAAAAAATGACTCTTCGGAATAAATACTTGAGTTGAATGTGAATCTTTCTATTTTATTAAGCGAATTCAGGGTTAAAATCGTTATTCCATAAGGAACATTAATTTATTTTTAAAAAAATATAAGTACTAATTATCGTGAGATAAGAAACACACACACACACACACACATATATATATATATATATATATAAAAATTTTTGTGAAAAACAAGTAATCACATAAATATGAAAAAAACCCTTTATCATAATTTAATACGTAATGGAAAAATAAAAGATATTTTTAACCAATTACTTAAATTATTCAAAGAAATATACAATTTTGATGGATTAATATCTTATTAACTTTTTGGAAGTCAATTATTACTGAGGTGCCCATTATTTCTCTACCAAATTTATACAAGACTAAGATTATGACCGAAAAAAAAAACTTTAAGATTTTCTAAAACTATGAGTGAATAACCTTATAACATATTTTAATAATAACCTTCAGAGATGCTGAATTATTAATAACGGATTACATAGAAATACTAACCTTTTTTCTTTATTTTATGACTGTGTAAACTCAACTCCAGATATATAAGTTTTTTTTTTATCATTTCAATGCTAATGATATTGTTTATAATATATGTTTCACTATAATAATGTATAATCTTTAAGGTAGAAAATATTATTCATACATAAAAAAATGCTGTTTTTTTATGGCTTCTCTCTCATTAATAATAAACATCTCTCCATATTTACTCAAAAATACCAAATTAATAAAGTTACTTGTTTTATAGACGAGAATGGATTCAAACGTTTCAGACTAAAAAGAATTAATCACATAATTGAGACATTTTATTGGCAAGTTTTAAGAACTATAAAGTTAGTAACAATCCATTTTTGGGTGTGTTTTTTAAGAAAATTGATCTCACTGTAGAACCATTTAATATGTCATAAATTTTTTAAAAGTCTTTGCATAAATTTAATGAATGCAAAAATAGAAAGAAACGTTAAATGCAAAACGGATATGTTACATCAATACCAAAATAATTAATAACACATATTCGAGTGGAAAACTCATATCGTGCAGACAATATTTGTTTTCATGCGATATTGTTTAATCTGATGTTGAAGATATATCTTGTTATCTTATAGATTATTTTTAGATTCACTTCTCTTTGGTTGGTTTCTCTAAAAGAGTTGAATATCAGTTATTAAAAAGTTGATCATCAGTTACATCAGTAAAGTGGAATTATCAGTTCAGTTGAATCATTTATTTTGAATAACCAGTACAAATAAAGGATCTAGGTATAAATCCATCCTTGGTACTGGTTAATCATATTCGCCTAAACAGTACCTGTAATCTGAATTCCAAAAAACATTTCTATTTTAAGAAACTTACTCTAGAACGACTCAAAAAATTATAGCTGATAAGCATATGTGTTAGCTATGGTCGTATGCCATAGAGTACACATGAACTTGCAACTCTATCTTATGGTTCCTTCATAGTATCTTTTGTAATGAAGAAATGCTTTATTGTGTATAATCCTTACATATTATTAACTAAAAATATCAAAATAATTATAATAACGACATAAATTAGTAAATATTTATGTATTTTACTCTGGCTGTACAAAACAAGTAAACATTCATACACAATTATAACAAAGTAATACTTGACAATGAATCAATTTTAAATTTTAATTATAAGTAATTTCAGATCATAAATTAAAGTCAATTTCAGGAATAATTTAAAATCATTAAAAAATACAACGCATGTAAATTTTTAAAAATTAGCATATGTTTTTCCCCTTACATATTAAATTGTAAGAATACAAAATTAGCACACTCTAAAATACTGGATAAAAATTCGATATTAAAGAACAATTATAATATTTTCATTTCATTGTAATATTTTGAATTTCTATATTAAAACCTAATTAATTTTATCCAAAGTCACACATTCTTTGCCTAACAATAAAGTAGAGAAATTAATGTAGATGAACGTATCTTCCAATTAACTATTTTATTAACAAATTACTTCTGAAGTCTTATTTTTATTAAAAAAAAAACATAACATAGTGAAGAAATTTTTTTGAAATATAAAAAGCAAAAATCATTTAATGCATGAAAATTTTAATCATAACAATAATATAAATAATATTGCTTAACAAAATATTTATTATTATTATATAATTATATTTATTGATGTATAAGAAAATGCATTTTTGAGCATGTTTTTTAAAAGTGTTCTTAAGATTTCAGTTTTAAACTTGTGATTAGCTTATAACATAATCTGTCTTTGTTGTATCAATAAAGAAAAAAATCACCAAAAAGTTTATTCTAAGTTCTATGTCTTTAATCACTTCCATATACATCTGAAAGTAGATATTTATACTGCTGTTTGTAGAAAATGCAACACCATGAAAGAATCATCAGAATCAAATGAAATTTAATGCAGAAACGACTTGTACTGATACAAATAAATGATGAAATTTTCAAAACAAAAGAAACAAATTAAGCGTCCGAAATCAGTATTTGGTGCAGCCACCATGCGCTGCAATAAGTGCTGCTATACGACGTGGCATGGAGTCAAACAGATGTTGAATATCTGCTTGAGGAAGAGAATTCCATATCGCTTGTATGCGCAACCAAAGTTCGTCTTTGGAAACTGCAGGACGCGGATCAAGAGCAAGACGCCGACCAACCATATCCCACACGTGCTCAATAGGCGACATATCCGGTGAATAAGCAGGCCAAGGAAGAAGTTGCATGCGTTGTGCTGAATAGAAGTCTCGAACAGTCCGCGCAACATGTGGGCGTGCATTATCCTGCTGAAAGATAGCTCCAGGGATGCCTTGAAGGAAAGGAACGACTTCGGGCTGTAGCACTTCACGGACGTACCTGTTGCTATTGAGATTACCCTCAATTCGTATCAAATTGGATCGTCCATGATACGAAATCGCACCCCAGACCATAACTCCGGGTGTTCGACCACTATGTCGTTCAATAATACACTCAGGAAGGCAGCGTTGACCGGCATAACGTCTAACACGAACACGGCCATCATAGGTCCACAAATTGAAGCGTGATTCATCTGAAAAGACAACTTGGTGCCAATCAGCTCGCCTGTCTCTGTGCTCAAGAGCCCACTGCCGACGCAGCCGTCGATGATTCGCCGTGAGGGGAATCCTGTATAAAGGCACCCTTGCACGCAATCCACGGCGCAGCAGACGACGACGAATTGACGAAGCCGACAATTGTACACCTGTAGCAGTAGACCAACGTGCTGCCAGCTGCCTGGAGGAAGCTGTGCGATCATTCACCGCCATGCGGAGCAGGTGTCGATCATCGCGCTCTGACGTCACCTTCTGTCGTCCAGTGCCTGTTTTTCGAGTTGTTCGGTGCTCGTCGGTCCACTGCTTCCAAACTCGCATCACTGTGGAACTGTTCCGCTGCATACGAGCTGCTATTGCGCGATAGGAAAATCCTCCTTCTCGAAGGCCGATTATCCTCCCTCGTTCAAACTCCGTAAGTTGCTTGAATTTCTTATTCTTCCGTCGTGGAGGCATACTCAGGTCTCACTAAACGTTTGCCACTAACAAATAATCATAGACTTTTTTCAACGTCCCGCTACAGCACTTTATTTATACGCTTTCAGCATCAATTCAGAGGGCGCTGCGCGCGCCGCGCACGCGCGATGGCTCTGAAACTTTATTAATTTGCATAATATCCTATAATTGACATTTGCTGCGAATTTCATTTGATTCTGATGATTCCTTCATGGTGTTGCATTTTCTACAAACAGCAGTTTATTATACAAGAAAATGTGCTCCATTTATTTCAATGAATTATGTAGAACAAAATAATTCTTTCCCAATCATGAATTGATATAATAGTATTCCAAAAAGTATTATTTGTCATTTTTGCTTCTTTTCAACAAATACATATATTTTAATTACTAGATTAAAATTTATTCGGCATATCACGAACTGTAAGAACAAACGAAATAATTTCAGAGGCAAATTCGTAAAAAGTATAAACCCCACATGTTCACACAAATATAAATTAAATTTAAGCTCTTTAAAAATATTCTAGTTTGAATTATGGGAAAACAATACTTTTTTCATTAAGATTCTGAATTTAACATCAATGAAAATAACTTCCAAATACTTAACCATTCCATAAATCATAAAATTCATTTAGGGACAATTCATTAAATAGAATGATAAAGATTCTGTCATTCTGTATTATAAAGGCACAAGTGTATAATCAATTAGAAAATATTTTCTTTCTCTCAGAGTATTGATGCTTAATGTTCAACAAAGGATTGAGTTCCCTGCTATTTACTTTCAATTATTCTTTTCAGTGAAAGTCTTTTAATTTATCAATATTCTTATTAGACGGATTTTATTGAAATGTATAATATCTGTTTACTAATTACTCCTTGAAAACATTTTTCAAATAGAATGCTAACGAGGCTATTCAAGAAACTGGAAGCATTTATCGTTTTACAAGTCATTTTCAAAAATTGGAAATCAATGCTGCTCAGCTATTACTCATGAAAAATAATACTAATATATTTCAGCATTTAAAGGGTAAAAGGGACTCATTCAACTGATTTATCTGTTCCAACATTTCGAAGTTAAAACAAAATTGCTATTTTTCTCAAGCATTTGTTCTCTAATATTGTAATAAGTAATAACGAGAGGCGTTATTTAAATAGTATGTGTTTTGATGAAAACGAAAAATATCGGCCCCTGATGACAATATTTTAAATATAAAGAAATTTCAATCGAACATTATTAGTTCCCTACATTCTTTTAAATATTTCGTATAATGTCTTTTATGCGAAAATAATCAAATGTTTTATACTTCAGTTTAGATAACGATAATTAATAATTTATGCGAAAACTAATTTTAAAAATGTAAAAAAAGTTCTATACAAAGCTTTGTAACACTTTTAGCCCCCCAAAATGTGCTTTTTTTTGTAATTATTATTAATTTCTCAATTAAATATATGAATTAAAGTAAACGATGAAATATCGAGAAATGGACATTATTAAACTTTTTCGATGTTAAAATTAAAGGAAATGATAAATTATTTTAAATTGAATATTTTATCTGCTACATGTAATTAAAATTAAATCAAACGATAAATTATTAAATTGAATATATTCAAGCTAAATGTAATTGAAATTGAAGCAATCGATAAGAAATTGAAAAGTAATCAGGAATGTGAAAAGTTATGCACCAAAAACATTAGCCCCTTAGGGGCTAATACTTCATTTTACTTCATTTATCTTTTAAAAGCAACTAATTATTAAATACATATGAGCATTTTACAAAAATGTGTGTTGATGGAGAAGTATGGCTTTAGATTACAAGGTAAAGTTTTCCCTTGATATGTAATATATATTTCAAATAGTCTTGATGTATAATATCTATTTCAAATAGTCTTGATGTATAATATCTATTTCAAATAGTCTTG
>BMAW01019764.1:31411-58213 GCA_019974015.1 Nephila pilipes
ATTTCAAATAGTCTTGATGTATAATATCTATTTCAAATAGTCTTGATGTATAATATCTATTTCAAATAGTCTTGAAATATAACATATATTTCAAATGGTCTTGATATATATTATATATATTTATTATTACATTATTCACACATTGTTTAGAATAGAGCGTAATTAAGAATATGGAAGAGACAAATTGTGTGTATGTCTGGATGTATTTATTTAAGTCATTTCTTAAGTCATTTTTTTCCTTTAATAGCAAGTTAAACATTTTAAATTTATACTATAAGAAAAATAACTTTCTTTTAAATATTTTATTGGATTAAAATAAAATCAACATAAAATCTACATACTTTTATCTCATGATTTATGAATTACTATATGTTATACGTAATAAAGAATCTCTAGGTGATGTAAGTAATAATAAGATCAGAGTAATCGGAATTCAAACCGTGTGAGGGATCCATTTTTGTTATGAACCTTAATATTGTTTCTTATTAAATTGGCTTATTTCTTGGCATGTTTTTGTGCGAAGCTATTTATTATTGTAGATAGTTAGGGTAACATTTATTTCTTTAATTACTTTTAGACCAATTCAAGCTAAATATTTGTATAGCATCGAATTTCTGTAACAAAAATATATGTTCTACATCAAGCCTTATTTTCAAAATCTGAAACCACTTTTCATTACTGATTACGTTTTTCTGTCATTATTCCAAGTTTAAAATTTTAATACAATTCTGAGATTACTGAACATAGTTTTCCTCTTACGAAGAAAAATATTTCTAACTCTCTTTCAACACTTGGCTAACATTTTTTAATATTAATTTCAACTTAGTGTTTCTTGCTAATTTTTGTAGTTAAGTTGTGTCACGGGCTTTTAAAGCAGAAAAAGCAGAATAAATAAATAATTTTTGTAAAATGCTTTAATATTTAATTATTTTAAAAAACTTAATATTTCATGTATATGTCTTTCAATTATATTTTTTGAGAACATTATAATAAATTTTATTTTTATCCATGAAGTTCTTCATGTATTGTCTATCAGGGAAAATAGTTATTCTTCCTATAATAAAAGTATTAATTTTCGTCGAAAGTTTGACAAATATTAAGTAAAAGTCATTTCAAATTTGGCAATAAACGGAAATTGTGAACACTTTTAAATCTAAAGGCACATAAACTTTAACTGAAACATCAAAAATAATTTGCGATAAATTTTACTTTAAGTTTTTCAAATATATCGACTCCAAAGATTGTCAAGCGTACAGAATAGGGGATAGTTTCGTTCTCGGTGAATGTTCTTCTATGTATTAAAACTATTTACCACAGGTTTTACAAACGCAAAAATAAGATGAGAATCAGTTTTGTGAAACTCTGTGATAAAATAAAATCCTTCCTTTCTAGAATTTCGAAATCCAAATAGTTTCTCTGTGTATGTGAGACAAGTATTAAGTACATTTAAGTACTCTTAAGACTTGATGGTATACTAAGGACAATTTATTGGTTTAACTAATCCAATAATTTATTACATTGCAAAAAACAGTAAAAAAGGGCTGCAAAAATACGACGAGTCACAGATTTCGCGAGTTTCTGAATATAAATTGTAGAATAAAACTACTCCCGTACAGTGTTATATAAATCTAATGTATTTTAGGTCGTTCACTTTTCTATTCGATGACATATTGCATGACATCCTAAAGTCTTCAATTCAATTCAACTCTGGAGACTTGGGCACGAGTGTAGACTCAAAGTTGAAACTCAGCTCAAATTATATACTCAAGAAACTGTAATGTAACTTCCTAGACATGTATGTGGAGATGTATTGTTCGCACTCCCCGTAAGTTCCAGTTGAATAAGCCCAATTCAATAAAGAATCTTCACCAGCCCATATATAATCTTGTAGCAAACAATAATTTGTGCCACTTACGAATCCTTCAATATTACCGAAACAGTAGAAAGATGATTCCCTAGATAAATTTGCCTTTTCCGATCATCGTATTCTAGCGTCGACGTCATTGTACATAAAGATGAGGCAGAGTTTTTATAGTCGGTGGTCATCAAATGGATTCGAGTAAGCCATCGGTTTTAGATCAACGTCGTTTCACGACTACACTAGTGTCGTAATTTTGATTTGATGACAGAAATCTTGTACTCTCGGTACACCTTCACAATTGTCTCTTTCATGGAAATCCAAACTTCATTTCTATTCCCTAATTGTAATGATCCATCTGAAAAGCGGTAAACATGATACCACATTTAAAATCATTTTGTGGCCACCATAGCCTAGAGGTCAAGGTCACTTACTCACGACAGTCGGTTTTCATTGAAATTTGGAATCTAGCCTTGATAATGTAGCATTCCATCATGTAACTGTGACCCACCATATAACTGGGGTTGATACACTTTAAATCTGTCGAGGCTCAAAGTCCTCCCTCTGGCATGGTGTAGAAGCTTAGAGAAAGGGAGTATCCATTTCAGGCGTTAATAGAATAGAGAGTTATATGTAATCTAAATAAAAAGCAAAAGCAAAAAATGAAATATAACAAAGATAATGCCACAGTATGTAAAAAGATTTTATTTACTTTTGAATTTCGAAATTATAATAAAATCTTATGTTCTTCGTTAAAGATATATTGTTATATTATACACTTTATTGTTGTAAAAGTTCTTTTTGTCAATAAACGCTGAGGGCAGTGTGATTGTCTGACTGTGGGTGGGTTTGCAGCCCTAAGCTCTTTGGGTGAACTCGGTCACCTTGGGCAATCTGTTAATCCCATCATATTGATTATAAAGGGACATTAATAAAAAAAAACCAACCAAAATCATTTTAATTGTTATCAGTTACCATTATTGGCATAGATTTTTGTTGTTTCATATATGCACCGACTGCTGCAGATGGATATGAGAATAGGGGACGTTACTATGCATTTTGCTTAAATCTCTGAACAAGTTTTTCTGTCACCCGAGTGTTCATCGGATAACTTTGATAACATTTAAGGCTGAAATCTTACTCTGGTTCATATAAAAATATATTAACTCTTACCAATTAATGCCTCTAGATAATGTGGGCACATAATTCTTTTACTTCATTAATTAACATAAAGAAAATTAACTATGTTAAGGTATCCGACTACATTAAGAACTCGAATTTCGGAGAAAATACCGATTTTTTTTTTATTTTTCCTTTAAAATATTTGAATTCTTCTCTTTCTAATGCTACCTTCCATTTGTAGCTACGGTGCATAGAAATCAAGTTATAAGTATTTTAATATCATACATTTCCTTTGTTTCCTGAAGAAGTTTTAACTTTAAATCCATTTTGTGAACATTATAATTATCAGTATGTTTACAATTTTTTGAAGGTAATAACTCAAAGTTTTTTTTCTATATATTGATGGAATTTAGTAGAAATGTTTTTTATATTATTCTTAAGATCCTGAACTAGTAGTTTTGTAATGTATGGTATATAAATGGGTTTATTCAAATTTAAATACTTAAGGGTGTTGGAATTTTTAAAAAACGCGTGTTGTTACTTCAACTCTCAATAACTCTGCAAATAATGTGAATTATTAAAAGAATTCTAGTTCAGGCTTTGTACAGGTGTCATATTAATACATATGCTGAATAGCAGTGTTATAGAAAAATTTTTCATGAAAGGAAAATATTTTGAAAATGAGCTACTTTATTCACATTTTATTTTTGTCTAATATACATATTGTATTCTTGTTCAAGTATGGTGAATACAAACATTTTCATATAAATATCTGATTTTAGCAGAACTTTTGCATATCTACGTGTCTTACTCATATCCTAAAGAAAATTAATTTTTTTAATCACTTATGCAAAAGATTCCACTATAGTTGATATTAACATTATTAACGGTATTTCTAGGTCATTTTAGGCAATAAAAATTTATAAGATTAATAAAACTTGTAAAATGATTGAAGACATAAAAACATATTTTAAATTTTGCTCTGTAAAAGAGATTCAAAATTCTTAGTTAAATAATTTAACGAAACTTAAGTTTTGTTAAATTGCTTTAGATTTAAATTACTAATGTTTCATAAATGCTTAAATTCATAAATGTTTGATGAAACTTCTGTGACGATAACAAAAATATTGACCCTTTATGTAAGGAATTAAAGTGTTTGTTGAATTTTATGTAGATAATTATTGATCTTTAAAAAAAAAACAATCTGTTTCAAATACCGATTAATCAACAAATGCTTAATGCTTTTTAAATTCAGGTGAAAGATCTGGCAAGGGTGTTTGGTTTTAACTGTCCTGGAAAGTTTTATTATTACTACTTTTAATTCCTAGCCATTAAATTATGTGTTGTCTGAATGTTTTGAAATAAAATTTTAGGTTCATTATTTACTATAAATATACGCATCATTTACTTAAAAATCTATAAAACTGTGTCTCGAATAAGAAATACCTGGACAGTTTAATGTCAACTTTAAGTTTAATGAAGTCACAAAAGTTATATTCTAAGAATTTTTTGATTTAACAAAGTCATTATTCCTAGGTTAGATTTTTTGCTTCTAATAACAACCACGCAAATTTCTCTAAAAATACATAATGTATGCATTTTAATAATTTCCTTGGACTTAAAATTAATAAAATCTCTTTTTGTATAGAAAAATAATACGATTCATGCCCACATTATAGATATTCATGATATTCCTTTCAGAACTAAATATATCTACTGCCATTTACATAGTAATTAATGTTGTATCCAAACATTGATTGACCATTTCATGCCACAGATTCAAAATTATGCACATTAATCTCTGGTTGTCAGATCTAATATATGTCTAGTCATGATGTATGGCAATCACTGGAGTACATTATTATAAATGAGAGTTAGATTTGACGCGCTGATAAATGCTATCAAATTGCTTAATGACATGAAGTAGACAGGTATTTTGGAATAGTTGTGCATTAGTTTTGCAACATATAATTAGCCTTTTAAATGGAAATTTTGTTGTTATTGTTACAGCAAAAACACTTTGGATCGCTTTTGAGATTGCTTAATGAAAGACTGTATCTCAATATTTTTACAAAATGGAAGAACGATACAAACTAATAGTACCAAGTATTACATTATTTAAAGTGAATATATAACTAAGAAATATATAAGGTTACAAGATAAACATATTTTTGATACTTGCGGTTTCAGATGGCACTGGGAAGAATTATAACATTAGGTGAAATTGTATAAATGATTAAATTTCATTATATTGATGCAAACTGTGTTTTATCTTGTAAAAAATAATTCCCTATTTTAAGTTCGCACATTTTCTTACTACACGTTTCAGTACTATTTCAGATATTTATAAACATGGCACTAATGTGTTGTTATTTTAATGAGGTGACATTAATAAAAGTGCGTGGGCATAAAATGAAAGATATAAGGGGCTAGGTCTCAAAAGATTGACATTATAACAGAATATGACCACAGTAATTACATGAAGATCGCGAAATAAATATTTAATATTTTATCATCTGCTTTTGCTTCAATATTCGAATTGAATATTTTTGTCTACTTTAATATTTTATCGTTTGCTCCTATTTTAAAATTTAATTTAATAATGGATTTTTAAGGCAGAGTCGTGTTTTATCTTTTTGTTAATATTGGTAACGTTTTTATAAGTCAAAATAGTTTGCTTTTGAAAATAAAAATGCATTCGGAATTTGAAGATCCTGTTTTTATTTTTCCGGATAGTATTTGATTCTGAGAAGCCTAGAGCATGAAAGAATGCCTACTTTATGCCAATTAATATTTATTTTAAGTAAATCTACTTTTTCGAGAACTTAACAGAAAAAAAAGGAAGCACATATTAAAATGATATTAACAAAACCAATTTCAAATTTGTACTTCCTTTCTTTCTAATACTATTCTTGCTGTATGCAATTTCATTGAATCCGACCAGAAAGAAAAATGATATAAATTATATAGGCTAGATTTTTTTGATAAATGTCATTTCGAAGCATTTTTAGGCTCGGCGGAATAGGTGAATAAATTTTAAGATATTGACATGGGAAATTATACTTATAGAGCAACAACCACAGCAAAAAAAATAGTTTCAAATTTCTTTACTATTGAGTAACACTTAACAAAATAATTATGTAAATATGTTAAATAGTATAAATTATGTAACACATTACACGTATTTCAACACAAAAAATAAATATTTATTTTTTAAACACAAAATGAATATTTCTATCTATTAATACACGTATTATGCGTCAGGTCAAATTATATACTATTGCGATGCACATAACTTCTTTTTAATGAGTTGCAATTAAGAATTTTGTAATTATTTAAATTGTAATTTGTAATTAATACAGTACGACTACGGCATTTTCCCTTAACGTTTCTAACCTCGAAAGTTAAGGAATACTATATCAAACATTTCTTTAGATTCTACCAACTACTTAAATTATTAAAGTAGATATATGAATGCCACTCTTTAAATTAAACACTTTATTCTTAAATATACTATTAATATATAACAATGTGAACTTCTTAACGATATTCTGCACAATTACTTGTGTCAAAAAAAAAGGAGAACTTGGTAGCTAAGTATTCATGATCATGAGTTAGCGGTCTTTGTTATTTTTCGTTAGTTCATGCATTCAAGTCTTAATTCCACTAAAGATCCATCGTGTAGCGGGTTTCAGGAGCTTTAAATATACTAGGAATTACGTTCTAACCACTAGGACAGTGCATAAATTAGCAGAAGTGGTACCAATCATAAGTTGTTCTCGTCACTTGACTACGGTTTAAAATTATGGGGGTGACGCTAACAGTCCTATTGTTGCTTGTAAGCGTGACATAATAGACATTCAATCATATTTAAATATAATTAGTGTAATGTTTGCTTCGAGAAATTTTCTGCTCGAAAATGTTTGTTATTTGGATTTTATTTTGAATATTTTGTGCTTTGGCACTGATGATTTATACTTTCAAGCAATAATTCATTTAAATGTCTTTTTTTTTAACTTTAGGCACCGGAATTAACTTCTAATTCAGGTGTCTAAAATTTTACACATTTTTAATAAAATTTTAACTAAATATGTTATAAATTTTATTTCATATTTTATTTTTAATTTTACAAGATATGTTATAAATTTTATTTCATTAAATGTATCCTTATTTAATGTTAACAAATATGTTTTTATTATTAAATTCATTCGTCATATATTCCAAATCTTCCACATCATAACGTAAATTATTAGTGTTCAAATATTAATCAGAAGCCAAATGTTAATTACATTATTCAAAAGCATCTAGTATCCAAAAGAAGTCACTGTTTTGTACATTTTATCAAGTACTATTTGAAGTATCCGCCCTTCGTACAGTTAAATTTTTTTTAAATAAACTGTAGCGTTGAGATTAACGAGAGACACACTTAGAACGAGGGTATCTACACTGATGACGTAATTCTAGAGGTTTGAAATGATTCCGAGTGATCGAGGCTGGATCCGAAAGATATCAGTCAGAAGAGGAACGAAGATAGTATGGAGAACTCCACAAGATGATTCAGGGTAGGAAAGATTGTAGTTGCTGGCAGAAGGCAGTTAAATCATTAAAGAAGTTTTTGATATAAACAATTACCCATTCAGGGAGCAAGAAACAGATGTAATGGTAGGGCATAATGATGGTCTTAAAAGATTTTCAGATTCAGTTGCAGCGAACTAGTAGAGTTTACATAATCAAGGTCACCAGTATAGCTAAAGACTTATTGACTGCTACTCTGAAATGAAAGAAACAGAAACCATGAATGTGTCGATATTGAAGCTGTTTATTATATAGCTGTTGCAGAAATACTTGGATTCATTTCTTTACAGCCATTCGTTCACACACAGCCTGTGAGATTTTCCACAACTTAGTTTTCACAGCACCATGATTAATAAATTGTCTATAGCAATTATACGAGTAAACCACAAATCATACATATGTAGCGTAATATGCGTCGGAGCTAAGCGCATCTTCTTCAGTGAAGGGTAAAAAAAATCTACGAAAATCATACCTCACTCATAAAGTATATATCTAAAAATTTGTATCAAATCTATTTATTGATATTATTTCACGGTTCTTTTTTAACACCGTTAAATTAGGGTACCAGCTTTCGATGGTTTTATGAAGAGTATGATTTTGCAATAAACCAACAATTATACTTTCAGTTTTATATAACATTTTGTATGAAACAGAAACTTATGTGGCTCGGCTATTACTTAAAAATTTTTGAAAAAAATGAAATTGCTTTGAGGAACTCGGTAATATGTGCATATTTTGATTGAAAACGGCTTAGGAAAAAGTTTTTGCATCTGCTGGAAAAATGATGAAAGAAAAGGAAGCGAGAAAAAAAAATCCCCAAATGTAAATTTGAAAAGAAAAAAAAAACAACGTTAAGGGTGTGAATATTACTTAAATTCTCTTCCTCTGAACAGTGAAACATCCTAAGAATTTCGTATGTGCGATCATTTGTGTAAAATGAAAGCAAGCAGATAATCAAATTCATATATCAGGTAATCATAATATAAATTTTGTTAAACGGAGGCTAATAAGTGAAGCTAAGAAGTACTTTTTTACCCAGTTTTATTACTTTACATTTTCAAAAAGTATTTAATGTCACTTTTTACACTTTAAATGATTTTTTTCTAGAATTGTTTTTGAAAATTAGAATATGGAACATACGTTGCTGGAGTCGAAATTATTTATAAAGATAATAGAGTTATGTAAAATTCCTAAGATTTCGCTTTAGAATTATGCATAAACTCCATTTCGTTAATATTATTAATTCGTATTCGCAATAATCGAAAAAAGGTTATTAAGAAAATAAAGTCGATACTATATTTTTCAAAAAAAAACTCGTTCTTTTGTTTCTTCCGAATAATTTAAAAGAGTAACGCAATTATTTATTTCTCTTTTGTGCTCGATGTTTTCAGAAAGTTATAATTGCTAATGATATGTTCTTTAAACTGAAGAACATGAATCGAATGGTGAATTAGAATAATTTCTATCAACTGAACTGAAGAAAAAAAAATTGAACATAACCTCCATTTTAATGTCTCGCTTTCTTATGCGTCATTATTTAAAATTAAAATTTTCTTTTTGTTCTAAAAAGGCTGAAGCTTTGTGAAATGTAATATTAGTTTCTTTGAGTTCCAAAAATTATAATTACATAATAATAATAGATTTCGATCGTCTAATTACAGTATTTTAGAACATTCCAAAAGAGATAGAGATATTCGACTGTAATTAGTTTCATTCAACAAAAAGTTATTTTTGTGAAAGGGAAACAAAAAAATGAGTGATCTAAAAATAGTTTTGATCTTCGAAGGTATTGTTTTTAGGGAAATACAAGACTTTGTAAAACTAATCAACTAATTAATAACATCTTTTATTCTACTGAACAAAAAGATAAAGAAAAGAACGTAACTAATCACGAATTCCTATTACAGAGTATTTCTAATTTTTTAAAAATTAATTCTTAAAAAAGAGCTGCCAATTTCATTTAAATTATTCTTGTATTAATAACGGTAATCTTTTACATAATTAATTTTTTATGAAATGAATTATCAGCATTAATTTGCGCTTTCTTTCCTTTGTTGAAAAATTGTTCGTTTCTTCATGCAAATATTTTAGTTACGTCGTTCAAAATTCAGTTATTAAAAACACCTTTTGTTACATCCTTGTGTCTTGTTCGCATAATATGTAGCTCTTTTGATCAAAGAACAAACTTTTTATTCGTTTTTTTGTGTGTCATACAATAATAGTTTTATAGCACTAGTATATCTACATAATTAAGTCTATATTTCTCATTGTTAAAGTATATTTTTATTAAGTGCTATCCTGTATCATTAACTAAAAGTGTAAAATAATTTTACTAATTATTTAAAGTAATAATAAATTAAAGAGTAAGGTAATCAGTAAATTTATTTTGCAGATTAATAAAAGTATCACTAAATAAATTTAGTAACTATTGTATTAATTAATAAAATAAATTTACTAATATTACCTTAGAACGAATTAATGTTTTTTTTTCACAGATCTTTCAGGAATGATTTTACAATGCCACCAATAATCTATATTATTTTGTTCTAAATCGTACTCTTTATTTATTTTTTATATTTCATTAACGATAAACTTATAACGTATCAATATAATTAAATGAATTATATTTCTCATTGTTAAAACGTACTTTTATTGAGCACAATCCTATAAAATTAGTTGAATGCCTAGAAAAAATTTACTATTTTTAATTAAACTTTAGTATTTTTAATCATCAAAATAATTTTAAGCACTTGCGATACAGTCAACAAAATAATTTGAAAAAATAATTATTTGGACAAACATCTATCAGTATATGATATTTAACTTTTTTGAAATTCTTATTTTTTAATATATTATTTCAACACTCACTTTAGGTTTTTATCCAGAAATATCTGTCTTGAAAAAGTATTATCCAACCATCCGAATCCAAATTATTTTGGCAGTTTCATTTACTCGTTTGTAAGTGAACAAGAAGCCGTGAAATTAGACATATATTTACTGTTAGCTTTGTCTCTATCAAGATTTATTGACTCAAATGAGAGATTCAATTTGTGATTTGAAAGCAAGTATAAGTGTGTAAATAATTTGTAGACACAGTATACTATCATGATAGTTTGATCACTGTGTTTTACTTGTTTGCCATGCTTTAGAGCAAGTGCAGTCAACCCCTTTATACCTATTGCCCTTTTTCGTATTTTTGTTAGAAATTTTTCTAATTGCTCACTGATTCCATAGTAATATTGATTTATAAAGTAGTGAAGTAAATTTACTTTGCAAAATTTATGAAGCTAAGTTAAACCTGAAGGTAAAGTATATAATAAAAACTTACCTAGAACTTTATGTCGGACTTTCTCTATGTTTGGCAGAACTTATCTTTATAAAATAACTGACAATACTTAAAAATTTATCTTTTCTATTTGTACTTTGTGTGTGTGCTTACATATAAATTACATTAATTTACTTGAATTATTAGTGGAATTCATGAATCTGATGCTGAGAAACTAAATATTGAAAATACGATTCACTCTAGCGTTAACTTTACCTTTGTTTTCCCAATTTACAGAAATGTTAGTGCTCTGCATATTACATTATGTAGTAACTTTGAGCAAATTTGACTTCCGCCTTCATTTTGTAGTAAATTTAAAGGCCAGTCGTGTAATTTCATATGCGTCATGCAATACGCTCATATTTTTTACACTTCGTAACTGGCCATATTATTAGGGACACATAAGAAAAACACTGTAGCAGTTCTAAAGCTTTACAACTGTTAATCGTTGCAAGAAATCTATGGAATTACCAACCCATTAAATTCTATAGAGAAGTTTTAATCCTTATTGAGAAATAACCTAGTTATTTGTATAAAACTTATTATGACTATTAATTGATCTTTATGTACATAATGTTATAAATTACAGCAATTAAGTTTGATTTGAATGAAGATGAATCCACCCCAATCGAAACGCATGTATCATAATTCGTTCCAATAGTTAAATGATAGAAGATTCAATAACCTGAAAGTATTTCTGGATGAAAAAAATAGAACTGTTTCCTAGTGGTGGGCACTCATTTGTTTTTAACTTATTAAATTTGTAGTTTCACCAATTAAGTGGAGGTAACATTTTTCTTGGGATATCCACTAAAGATCTGATGTTTTCGGAGTTCTTCAAGTCATTTTTGATGGATGGACACAGCTTATAAACAACGAATTTGTAGAGAACTTTAGGATATTTTGTACCTGGAGAATTGATCATCCACGCTAATGGCCGTAGTACACACCAAGTTTTTTGGGTTATAAATTGTCTAAAGAGATAATTTGAATTCATGGTCAATAGCCGAGGCATATTTTTTCTAACTTTTCAACCGTTAAGCTTTGGCGATGATCAGTGATTTATTATTTATGTTTGAATTCAGGGTGATCTTTCTACCACACCTTGCATATTTTGAATTTAATGGATTATTTAAATAACTGAATTAGCATATAATATTTTATTTGCAAACAAATAAGAAAGAATAATTAAATTTTCTAATTAACGATATTATGTTTTTGCATGAAACTGATAATAAATAATGAAGTAATTGTTTTTCACATTCACCTTCAAGTAATAAAATCAAATTTTAAATTTTAATTAACTTTATCATTTAAATAAACTTCTTTGGTTACCCCATGAATACATGTTCAAACCTTAAGAGCAACACATAAAAAGTATTGCAAATTGTATGTCAACCCAAGAACGGAAATCTCATGGGAAATGTTTTGCTGAAATACAAATAATGAATTGACAAAAAATAAAGGTTACTTCAAACATCTTTCAGAGGTCGTTACGTATAATTATTAGAAATGGTGTAGAAGAGTATTCGATTTCAAAATGTTATTGGAGATTCTTGAAGTTTCTATTCACACAAGTAATACATGTCACTGCACCAAGGTACCCTGGATTGGTGAATACTGTCAACAACGTTTGTTTTGCTTGGATATCGGCGGCAGTATAAAAGATTCCAGAACCAGATCCCTTTCAGACTTAATATGTGTTTCATACACAAGACCATTACATGCACCGCCAAAAAAAGATTCCTAGGCAACTTATTTCAAAAAAATATGGTGACCTGACCTCTGGTCCAATATGCTCGATCAATCATTGAAAAAATGACACTCTTTCATGTGGGTCGTACGAATCATTAGTAACCATCTTTCACAATTCGTATCAACTCTAAAGTCCTAAATTCGAACAAATAGTAATGCGCATGACATAAATTCTAACCCGATACATATCTCTCCAAAAACTGTTCCAATTACAGTTGTTGAGCCACTTGTTCATTGCAATACCAGTAAATAAATCTAAAAGTTTAATGTATATCTGCCCAATCCGTGCTTGATTGACGTTGTAAGAACAAGGTGACTATAGCTCGAATGACAAAAAATCAAATGTTTCTCTTACAGCTCTCTCGTGAACAACGCCTCTTACAGATATGAGATGACATTTCTGGTTAAGTGTTGCTATGCAATTCTCAATCCTTTTTACATACTCAATGTCCTCTTAAAGTTTGTTACTCTATTTAAGGGACACTCTTTATAAATTCTATATTATACTTCATAAATGATTTTAAGATACGTCTCTCTTGCTTAAAAACTACTTTAAAAATATAACATGAAATTTCGGTTAGAGGAGATTTGATTCAATACTCTTATATATATATATTTCAAAATCTTTAGAAATGTTTTATTAATATGTGGCTTTTCCAGGAATTTCCCTTAACAATTATCTAGTGTTTCTATCCGACATTACATTTAAGTTTCCAACCTCGTTCCAAACAAATGGAACATGGTTATGCAAATTATGTAAATTTAAGATGTTGAATGAATAGAATAATCAAATAAATCGTATGGAGAATAATAAGCAAAGGAGAATTCCATTGAGGAAGATAAGATTGCGTTGAGTGTTAGTGGGGAGTGAGAGGGAGTGTTCTTGTGTGTCTCAGGATTTGTTGAGACAAGGACCGAAAGCTGTCTGATTGATTGAGAACTTGAAGGATATACTTGATACGTATTTCAGAAATCGTTTCTTTTCCTATATTATATAATATAATGCTACTCGCGATAAGAGAATTGAAACTGAGAGCATTATCCTTATTACAAAATTATTTTTTAATATCCTTATCCTTATTACAAAATTATTTTTTAATATCCTTATCCTTATTACAAAATTATTTTTAATATCCTTATCCTTATTACAAAATTATTTTTTAATATCCTTATCCTTTTTACAAAATTATTTTTTAATATCCTTATCCTTATTACAAAATTAAACTTTTTTGAAACATAATTTATTATTTTAATTATTTTTTCTGAGCTTGAATTTATGTTCAAACTTAGTTTGTATTCGAGCAACATTTTAAGATGACAGATCATACAGGTAAAAGGATTACGTAACAATACTAGTTAAATCTAAAAATATAATTTCAATTTATTTCCCAGTAAAATGAATAGATATAGTACAATTATAGCTTTTTATTGCTTATACTGAGAGAATGAATCAAGAAATTCTCTAACTATTAGTAACATCTATACTATTCGTAAATCTATACAAATAAATACATTGTTTAAATGCAATCGAGTATTTCTGAAATCACAGACAGATTTATTGAATCATAACAGCAAACTGAAATTCTAAGAGCTCACGGATGTATAAACTTAATCATTTCACATAACCCTTTCTCATTCTTATAGAATAGCTATCTACTTAAACGTATTTATTCCTAACATTAATGGGAATGTTATCCGTAATGGTTATGGCAGAAATGATGAGATATTAGTTCAAGATAATGTTCACTAGACTGAAAAATATGAGCATTACCACTTAGGTATTCCTTGGATAAATAAACATGAAATGAATAGATCTTCGTAATCGATATGGAACAACATCTGTAATTTGCATGTAGCTACATAAAAACAATATATATATATATATATATATATATATATATTGTGTCACCTTGTTTGTTCGCGATGAGCTCCTAAATTAATTAACCAATTTTAATAAAATTTTGCACACTATGTGCAGTTTGGTCCAACTTGAGTGATAGGGTAGTTTTTATCTTATTATATAGTATCCCGATATTTTTATTGCAAATTATTTGTTAAATTTGAGCTTTTAGGATCTGCCGATTGGCAACACCCAATTTCTTCAAAACGTTTGACAACAATATTGTGTTTACAAAGCTTAAACTGTGTTAACAATAGTACTCATTTCAAATGTTGGGATTGATTTTGATAGAAATTAATTTCCATTAGATATTTTTGATTTTATTATTTAGCCTTAGTATTTTGTTAAAAGTCATGGCTAATACCGAAAATCGAAGTTCTGTTCGAAAATATAAGTTTAAGAGAAACCGTTACATCAAGAATGTGGATGAGAAGAACACTGATAGATGTGTAACAACAACATTAAGTGAATCAAAATTTCAGTCACATTCAAAACCAATTGGATGATTTAGAAAATAAAGATCATAACATAGTAATTAATTTTAAAATTTTAAATGGATTAAAGTCAGGAATATGGTATCCCCTAGGTGATTGGCAACGAAACTTGGAGACTTCTTACATAGGTTGCCAAACGTGAGTTAATTAAGCATTGAGTGTTCTTAGGGCTACCATAACGAATCGCCACTTTTAAATCATTATCTCTTCAAAGATTCTCCAATAGCGTAGAGGACATCTTATTCCCGACTTTAATCTTTAAATGATTTTATTTCCTCTTTTAATTGTCCTGAGTGTTTTCGAAATTGCATAAGGGTTTTCGACGAATCAGTATTTTGCTTAGCATCTAATTTGTTTCTAAAATGATGAAAATATAAGAAGCGTTTCCCAAAGCAGCATACGAAGGATACTGTCGGATATTGATGGTTCTCTATTGCATCACTTCAGATATTCAGTGAGTGGTGGCCACACACTCACAATGCGACGGTCAAATTCTAGAAATGAATTTGAAATTCGCAATCAGTGAGGCTACCGTACTTACCATTGCTTTTAAAAACGTAGATGGCTTTGTATTAATGTCGATATTTGCAGTGCTATAAAATCGATTAATTACATTTGTAAATATGTCAATAAAGGCATTGATTTGGCCGCGTATTTGTAATTCAAAACATAATTAAAAATGACGAAATTATACTATATCATATGGGTAGATACATCAGCAGTAACGAAGCTATCTGACATATTCTTAGTTTTCCTATACGCGAAAGAGAACCTTATGTCCAGCATCTAGCAATATATCTTGAAAACGATCAACGTGAGTATTTCACTGAAGAAAATGTTCTCCAAAAAGAACTTGAGCCTCCAAAAACGACACTAACTGAATTTTTTACATTGTGTTAGAAACCTGATGTTTTCAGCCAATTCGCAATAATATTACAATACTTTACACGTTATTACACATGGAACAAATCAGGTAAAAAATAGGAGCCACGGAAACAAGGAAACCTCATCCTCCCATTTACGGGCATATTCAAAACCAAGACATTGGGACGTTTTTACACAGTGCATCAGAAACACCGTGAATGCTTCTATTTACAGCTGTTGATGGTAAATGTTCCTGGACCAACGTTTTTCGAGTTTTTGCAGAGGTTAATGGTAGAGTATTCAATATATATATGTCAAGATGCATGTCGCGAGTTGCAATTGCTTGAAGACGACAACCATTGGGACTTGACACTTACCCATGCAACATTGACATCAACGCCGAATAACATTCATCAACTGTTTACAATTATTTTGACTACGTGTTGCCCATCCCAAACATTGAAGATATATTGCACCGAAATAGACAAACAAACCAATACTGAAACATAGATCACACGCCAGAGATGTATAATGAGGCGTTAGTGTTAATGGAGGATTTATGTATTTTAATTTCAAATTTACCACTTAATCATTATGGTATGCCATTACCTGATCCCCCGGCCACGGACTTAGTTAGCAGTAATTTACAACGAGAAAAACAATATCTACAGTTATCTCGAAAAGTGAGCCATTACTGATAACTGAATAGAGAAACATTTATAATCGGAATATTCTGTATGTTGATGTTGAACAAGGCGGGTTTCACTCCAAGCGTTGCACAGAACTATATAAGATTTGAACGGTAACGTTAAGCCTTTCGGTGGTGATGTCCTACTACTGACTGGGGATTTCCGACAGACCTTACCAGTCATTCCATGCTCTACTTTGGCAGATGAGATTGGCGTATGTTTAAAACAATCGTTCTTATGACGAAGTGTCGAAACACTTCGCCATAACAGAAGTGCAAATTTTCCAGTAGAATTTTTAAATTCTCTGGATATGACCGGAATGCCACCACATAATATTCGGTTCAAGACTGGTTCACTTATTATTCTTCTGCATAATTTGAATCCACCTCGATTATGTAATGCTACACGTTTGGTCATCAAAACGATCACCGGAAATATTCTTGAATCAACCATTTTGACTGGAAAATTTATAGGAGAAGTTGTCCTGTTGCCTCGCATTCCTATGATACCGTCAGAATCTGTGATACCCTTCGAAAGAATAAAACATAAAATTCAAAATTTTATGTTGATTTGTGCTTAATATTAACTCCACAAAAATTTTTATCAATCGCCTCCAAATTTTGAAATAAGTTGCAAGTGTCAATCTCTTGGGTTTTTATATCGATTACTATGTTTTCGTCTTTGTTCCTAAATAATAATTTGAGTGTATTGAATAGTTTACTACAATATAATTCAAAGTATAACTTAGCCACAGCAACGAGTGACCGGGTCTGCTAGTATATATATATCATCTAGTTAGATCCAACAATTATATAAAACAATGAGAATCCTACCCGTATTTTAAATAAGGAATATATTGAGTTAAATGTAATTCATATATTGTGATACTTTAGGATTATTCACTCAAAATGTTTCATAGTCAACAATATTTTTAAAAAGATGCACTGAATTTCTTATACATTCATATAAATTACTTTTCACGTAATAATATAAGAAAAGAGTTTTTTTAAAAAAAATCGAATTCCAGTGACATATAATTCAAGCTTATGTTCAAAAAATACCTGTATTATAAGTAGGAAATGGGGTAATTCACTAAATGCGTCTACTCTATATCATGTTTTACTCTTCAACTAACATTTTGGAAACTTTAAATGAAATTGAATGGATTGAATATGTCTTCCAAAAGATGAAACATAATTTATGTAGATTGGATTGTTATTAGTGAAGTATAGTGGTTATATTTGATAAATTGCTTTTATGGACAGTGTAGGATTTAGTACTAAAGTTCAAAATTTTTAGTGATAGGAATTGTAGTTAAGCTATAAATGAAAGAATAGGCACCGTCTCGCCAAGCGGGAGAAGTTACCGAATCACAGCCAGGAAAGAACTATTTAAAGTTAAGAACTATAATATCGTATAGATTCGGTAAAGTAAAACTAAATTATTTTATTAAATATGAGGTATGTTCCAAAAGCAAAATACGTAATTTTTTTCACACGGAAAGAAAGCTAAAAATTGCTAAGAAAATTAACCATGTCAAAAAATTACCCAAGTAAAATTTGATTATTATATTAAATACGAGGGATATTCCGAAATTAAGATTCCTCGTTGCTTTTTCACATGGAAAGAAAGCTAAAATTTACTAAAAATATTAACCAAGTCATCATGAACGTATACGCCTTGCACTATTTTCAACATAATCGCAACCAGCATTGAGATATTTGTCGAAAAGTGCAAGAAATTAGAAGAAATGACTCTTTAACTCGGTGCCCTGGGATGGTAAGAACTGTCCCACACCCTGCTCCATCTGCCGTCTCCCTGTTTTGGAGGGGCCTGAGCTCCACCAACTCGCAGTGTAGACGCCGCATCTGACACCGCTATGCGCCTGTCCACTCACACCATGTCCTGTACTCTAGTAGTGTTGTTTTCAATCATGGATGGGGAGAGACACCCACTTCGATCTTCATCCTCCACACTCTGCCTTCTTCACTCAACATGTAACACTAGTTCATGCCCATTTGACTAGACATGATCTGTTCAACATTCACAGTCTGAAGACACTCATAGATGATGAACACAATAATCCCTCGTGTCCATTCATACCAGATAACAACATGCCCTTCTACTGACGACCATGTTGTCAATACACGTCTGTCTACCATCGTGATTTGTACTCGAATAACCAATCACGTTGATCTGCTGCTATTCTCTCTTCTTCCTAACTTTGCGCATGCGTCATTCCTCCTCCACGGACGCTACTTCTGTCGCTAAAGAAACAACGAGGGTAGATTCTTTTGGTGTTTTTCACCTGGTGTACCACTGCTTTTTCAAAAAAATGGCGAAACATACTTTCTGAATATTTCTCATTTTTTATCAGATGCGAATAAAGACAATTTTTACAAAGAGAGAAGGATAGGGATTAAAAATTGATTAGTCGTAGATCTGAATAAAATAATTTGATTATTCTCCGTTTGTGACTTTCTTTTCCGAGGACTTTTTTTTTCATATTTGTTTTAAATAAGATTAAAATAAAAAGCGGAAGAAGAGATAAAGTGTCGAAATGTTACATTTGATCTGTCGATACTCGCATTGATGATTTTACCTTTTTTCTTAGAAGTCTTTGAGTTTGACATACTATGGAATAAGAGATACTTCACATTCTGTAAAATAGTGTCATAACCTTTCGAGACGATCAGACCATCTTCGCCTTTGTTGTGGAATATTCATCTCAAACAATCCATTTTTTTTTTTGTTTATTGTTTGGTTTTAGGAACATAGTGACAACTTGACGCAAAATGATAATATCAAATCCACGCGGGAACAATCAAATTTTGATTTGTAAGCAAATAGCCTCTGAACCAAGCACAGCTTATGAATCAGAGTTACATTTGTATTGGCGAAGTATAGCAGATGGTAAACACAATGGAAACAAACACTTGCCTTAACCCGTCACTCCCAGCGTATCACATTAGATACGCTCCGTGAGTGTCTTCTACGGCCCAACGTATCAATAGAGATACGCTTGATGAGAACATTTCATTTGATTTTTTTAATGTTGCTACAGGGCGTTACAATACTGTGAAATCTACAGGGGGGGGGGTAATTGTTAAAAGTACGTGCTGCGGACCGGCTCTTTAAATGTAATGACATGATTTAAAGGGTGCACTTTATTCGGTTTGCTTTTTTTTCTTTCTTGCTTTCTTCTAAGAAGTTCGAAAGAGAATTTATGGCCCTTTATGGCGGTTAGGGCTTTTAGTAGCAGATGCTTCCGGCTGTTCGTTTCATTCGGTCGGTTTTTATTTGTTGAGACAGTCATGATGAATAGAAAGTATGTATCTGATACCGAGATTTGCGAATTAATGAATGAATCTGACTGAAAATAATCCAAATCTGTACATAACCATTAAATGAAAAAAGGAAGAAAAAGATGTGCTCTTTGATCAAAATCTTGCGAGAAGTGTCAAAAGTTGACAAAATATGTTTGTAAGACATGTGACGTTGGACTATGCGTTGAAGAATTTTTTCTTATAAAAATATCACACAGCAAAATAAGATTCATTTTTTATAACTTACAATTCCATGTAATGGTACATCATTACACCATGAAATTCATGTAACCAAACCATTTCGATTAAATCTTTTTTTCTTTCGTATATATTAAATTTAATGCATTTGAAATGATATAAGTAAAAACCAAAATATTCTAATGAATAGCAGATTTTAGAGGAATTTTTTTCATGGCTTAATATTTACAATCTTCTGGGCACAGAGTGACACTCCGCGGTAAGATGCCGCGTCTCAGAGAAGCACTACTTTTTTCTCCCTACTGAAGCAAAAAGGTTAAGAACGACTTCTGTAGTGAAGCGCAGGTACTTTTTGTATCACTTTCGTAAAATCATAATTATGTGAATACAAAAAATATTATTGTTTACTGATATTTTATTACATAACCCAATATTTTCCAAATATCACAGTACTTCATTTAATATGGATGCATTAAATAAACACATAGAACGATTTTTTTTTCTATTGTTAACAATTGAAGCTGAAAAGGACTCTCTTGTAAATGAGTGGGTGTACTTTTATAAATATAATTAAGAATATTCTAGGATTTTTAGCAAGAATTCTTACTTTATTTGAAAGAATTAATAATATATCTTACATGATAAATATTTATTCATACACAAGTTGATATTTTCCATAACATGGAAAGGGAAACAAGCTGTCTCATTTGATAACTTATTTTCTTATTTGTAGTAATTGAAACTAAAAAAAATTGCCATCTTTTTTGAACATCTTTTGTTCATTACGAAGTACGAATTATTTTTCGTACTTCTTTGTTACAACCTAACTACGCATTTCAACCTCAAATTGTTATCCTTTTGTCCTGTTTCTTTAAGCAACATAAGGCTTTCAACTAATTACTATCATCTTATTCTGTTCACCAGAAAAGAAAAACAAAAAAAGGGAAGTTTAAGAAGAGACAGTTACATTTATTACATCTTTAACAACAAATATGCTAAAAAGAACATTTTTGGACATTTAACGAAAGAAAATATTCAGCATAAATTTACCACAACAAGCATAAGATTTAAACCAACATTTAAAACACCAAAGAAAAGTTTTGCTTTGGACTTCAAGATTTTTGTTAAAAAAATTTAATTATCATGTCGAAAAATACTTTTCTCTCAGGTATTTATTCCGTCACTGTGTTCTACTCCGCAAAATGATTTAGAATGATTTATTAAAAATTGTTCGGATTCCCTAGATATCTTTTGCAAAACTGTAAATATCGATTCTTCGAACCCTTGGTAAAAGAATCATACAGCAGCAACGAAAGGATGCTTGTCCAAAAAACTATGTATACTTCTGAGTAAATTCCTCTTCCCCACAAGAATAAGTGCTATTTAGCCATTGCGGTTTCAACTAACCTCGGCATATCCCAAAATTTGATGCCCATTACAAAAGGATACTGAGTCATTTTAACGCAGGAGTTAACATTGGATATATGGCTAAAATACAACTATCACCGAGAAAAACTTTGAACGAAACTGCCGTTGTATCGCTCCGACTAAGTTCACCAACGCGAGATAAAAGTCGAATGAATATAATTATAATAAAAAAAGGAACTTATTTTAAATGGATTCAGTAAGTTGCTACTTATTTTATTAAGAATAACCTGAAGTTTTTTTTTTTTATTCTACGGAAAATTATATTATCACCATCAAATTTCCTAAAACTGATTGTCGATTTTTAAAATAGGTTTTCTTACCAGTAATAAACTAAATTTTAAATTTCCCATTTTGAATTGTTTATGGAAACGCAAGACGAAAATCAAAAATAAAAAAAAAAAATTGTACGAATTATAATTGAGTTTCAGAGTGAATAAATTTATTGTGGTATATTAGCTTGGAATTATTATTAATGAGTTGAGGAAACTCAGCAATTCTAATGTATCGTATTAATAATTATTGTACTCATCTGAATTTATGTTCGAATGAAATTAATGTGTGTGTGGATCTGTTAACATATAAAAGCCTATTAGGAAACAAACCCTATATTTTAGTAAATTATAAACATATGTTATAGCAAAAAATAATTTTTAATACATATTACTTTTTAAAACCAGCTGATTAAAAATATTTAATTTATCCTAAGAAAACATTAATAATTTATATTATTTATAAAATTTATTATCAACTTATTTATATACATGTTTGAGTTTTACTTCTTTTCGTATGTCTGAAATAAACTGGGATGTAAACATTTTAAAACGTTTTTCTGAATTTCACTTGGTGTGTGTGTGTGTGTGTGTCATCAAATTTTCGATCGTTAATTTAACCAACTTCCCATCAAGCTAGAAATCTGAAACCTTGGGAATCGTTCTCACTAGCCTAACAATACGATATTTGGACATTTGCGACAAGTTTTAGCTAGTATTTTCTTCAATAATGCAGTTTATCCCAACCACTTGGCGCGATTTCAAAAATTGGCATCAAACTTGGCGATTTTTTTGTTTGGCTGAACGTTAAGTCCGTAAAACGGACCAGGGTAGCCACATTTGGCAAAATACTGCCAAATAATTCTTGTCGCCAAGAGTGATTGGGTTAAACTGCATTCCAACCATTTAATTTACAGAATTAATTAATTAATTTTAGTTACTTTTAACGTTTTTATGTATTTCACTTGGTTCGTGTTTCTGTGTGTGTGTGTGTGTGTGTGTGTGTCATCAAATTTTCTATCGTTAAATTAACCAACTTCCCATCAAGCTAGAGTTCTGAAATTTCGGGAACCGTTCTTACTTGCCTAACAATGCAATATTTAGATATTTGCGACCAGTTTTAACTAATATTTCAATAATCTTTCTTAATAAATTTTGCCACTATATAAAAACGTTGTTTTTAAAAACGTTGGTATTTATCTCGAATTATTTGATTTTAATGTTTAAGGCTCCCGTCTACCCGCCATTTTGATTTCGTGGACGTAATGTTAATCCTATGGAATTTTGACTTTAATTCTCACATCTTTATTATTTGAATGCAATAAAATGCATTCGAAAGAGCAAAAAATAATCAATGCTTCTGTGGAATTACTTTTTCCCTAAGGTTTTTGAAAATATTTTTATTCTTATTTTAATTATTCGTTTTTGAGTTTTCCGGTCTTTAAGGAATACTTTCAAAAAAATTTTAAGAATCAGAAGAAAAAAGTAATTCCACAAAACCATTCATTATTTTTTGCTCTTTCAGATGCACTTTATTGCATTCAAATAGATCAAATGATAAAGATGTAAGAATTCAAGTCGAAATTCCATAAGATTGACAGTAAGCTGATGAAATCAAATGGCGGGTAGCTTAATGTATAAAGTTTAACACGAGTGTCGAAATATTGTTTAAATTTATTACTTCTGAATAAATAGTTGAATGAAATATTTTAAAAAGAACTGAAACTGTGTACAAAATTTCTAAATATTTTTTTTTTCTTTACGCACAATCACTACAAAAAAATAAGCTACTTATCTTATATATATTTTTTGAGAGTTTTGAAGTTAATTATTCAACAGAAATGAATATAATAATGAGAAATATGTATAAATTTTTTTGTATTGATTAATTGTACTGAATGTAATCCCACATTCTTTTGAATCACTAGTATACAATTAAAGAGAATACACAAAAATATTATTAAAGAATCACCTAACAGAGCAATTTTGAATAACATAACATTGAAAGCTGAAAAAAAAACTGATTTCTGCTAAATCAAATCAGATTTTTGCTGTAATTCTTAAAATCATATTGAAAGTCATCTGTCAGGAATTTGATAATGCTGATTTTGTGCATAATTCACAAATAATTATTGATTGTTTGTTAATGTCATTTAGGAGGCCAAACTACGATGGACCTCGTGAATTTGAACATCGGTCGAGGGACGAGGACGAGACCTAAGGAGATATTCCAATCTCTTAATTTTCACACCATCTTAACGCCAGGACATTGAGCATCGACATATTTAAAGTATATCAGATGGTTCTTTAATGACACCGGGGATCGAACCCACGATTCGACGGAATCAACGCCGGACATGAGCTCACGATCATGACTAGCCTGGAATTGTAGTAACCCTTAAGTAGTTTTGAGTTTTAACTATTAATTATATAATCTTTGAAAGATCTAAGAAATTCCTTTTTTTTTTTTTCAAAATAATATTTAATTATGTAAAAATAATAAATAACTGTTTTTTTATTAACACAATTGTTTTTCGAAATTTCAGATATTATTTCTGTAATTTCTAGAATCAAATCGAATGTAAATATATTGGTATAACTGAGAACATATCCACTACTCAACATTATACCTATCAATATGAGGATTTGAGGGGACATCTCCAGACAATGATCAGAGAGTAAAATTATATCTAACCTAATGAAAACAAACAATACTTGGAGTTTTCTTTCAAAGATAACTTTTTTTTCTTCTGATTCTCTGTTCATTACGTGATATTTAGCTCTTAGAAGAAAAGAATCAAATCACATTTAGGAACTAATCTATCTCCGATACATCATTTAATTATGTATTGTTGTGCTTGAGTCTATAAAGGTGAATTATTCCATAATTGATTAGTTGCAAGTATTGACATTTGAAACATTACGTTGTTAGAGAATATCAAATGGAAAAACATTTGTCATATTTTTAATGAATATTTTCATTTAAAAAAAGAATTTCATAAGAACATGATTAAAAAATATCTAATTTATTTTTAAATATCATATTATAACCTGAAATAGACGTATTGAAGCTGTTCAGTTCAAAATTTAATACACTTATAACACGCATTAACTAGTTCTTAACTAATAGGTATTCAGTGTTGGGAAAGGTATAACAATAAGAAATTCGAGATAAAAACCAACGTTTTTATTTGGTGGTAAAGTTTATTAAAGAAAATTATTGAAATATTAGTTAAAACTGGTCACAAATATCTAAATATTGCATTGTTAGTTGAGTAAGAACGGTTCCCGAAATTTTAGAGCTCTAGCTTGATGGGAAGTTGGTTAAATTAACGAACAAAAATTTGATGACACACACACTAAGTGAAATACATAATAATTTTTAACTTTAAAATTTACTTAAAAAAGACATTTGTGAGCGTATTAAAAAATTCATAATACATAAAATCAAAACATGTATTTGAAAGTTTGTAAGTCATTCTATTAAAAAAAAAGGGAGCCAGAATTCAGGAAAAATTATTGTGATAAGACACGGCTCCAAATATTGGAATCTTTCTTTCTAGCGAATGATTACTGACTGAAAGTCAGCAACCCTTACTATCTCCCCTTTGTGAGTAGAAAAGTTTTACGATACCTCATGTGGGGTATGTGGAATTCCCGGTGTTCCCAGAGGGGGAAAGAAATTTTTTCCTCAATCCTAAAAGCGCCTAGTGGAAGGGATATTTTGATTTCTTAAAATTATTGAAATATTAGTTAAAATTTGTCGAAAATGTCTAAATATTGCATTGTTAGGCGAGTAAGAACGATTCCCAAAATTTCAGATCTCTACCTTGATGGGAAGATGGTTTAATTAACGATCGAACATTTGATGACACACACACACACTCACGCACACACACCAAGTGAAATTCAGAAAAACGTTGTAATAAAAACAGGTTTTGCCTAACAAAACTTTCGTATTATACATACATACGTACACTCATATACATGTGCATATGTGTTTGGGTGTGCCAAATTATTTAATCGTATACAAATGTATAAACAATTGTAAATTTTTATATTAATTAGGATATATTAAGCTATTGGTGTTAATAATATTAAACATTCCTTACAATTTCTTTCAAAGAATTTTTCATGTTGATCTATTTTGCAAAAAGCAGGAATTATGCATTATAAAAGCAAATCTCTAATTTTTTACATAACAGCTCAATAGTATAAAATGTATAGCTGTTTACTTCTTTTGTTTCATTTTATATTGTTCTTTGTTAAAAATAAAGGGAAACATGTAAAGGTTCTTTATCCTCCCACTTACACACTTAACTATATAACTATCAGAATTGTTCGATATTGATGAGTCAAACAAATATATTTGGAATGAAAATTGATAGGTGATGACTAATTTTCCTCTAACATTGTGAAGAATGGATCTTCCTTAAAATCATTTGCAAGCACAAAACTAAGTGAGCATGTAATGATGTAAAAACAAAATTATTCAATACAAGTAATTCCAAACTAAACATCTATAAGTAATATTAAGTCTAACGTAAAGAAAACACAATATTGGAGAAATCTCAGAGTTGTAATACCTGTCTGATCCCTTGTTCTTTAAGTAATACTAAGTTCTTGGAGGAAAAGTAAGAAATGCTATTTGGAACAAATCCTGCCTTGATACATCTTTTAATTAGTTTTTGTCTTCAATATAAGAAACCTACACATTCCATAATCTCTTAATCATACGTATCAGTACCACTGAAAGTGAAAATAAATGAAGTAACAGTTCCTAAAGTGATTGTTCGTATGCTCTGGTTAGGATTAATTTTATTCTTCGCGGATTTTTATAAAATATATTTTCATTTGGAAAAATAATGTTGAGAAATACAATTAAATAAAAAAATATATATTTATCCTCAATATTTCGATAACTTGGATAAGAAGGTAAGAAACACCATATTAATACCACGAACAAATAATTTCATCTTAGTGTTATAATTATAATTTC
>BMAW01019765.1:0-16048 GCA_019974015.1 Nephila pilipes
ATGTACGCTTTCCCTAATTGTGTATTGAAAAGAACGCAACATCAAAAGCTATATAATAAAATTTATTTGCCAATACTATAAAAATAATCATGAAATGAATATCAAAAAATAGGTTCAAAATGATGCTATATAGAATAAAACCTAGATGAAAAAAATAGGTTCCAATGCAAGAATAATGGATGGCTTAACAGCAAATAAATGAAGTCCAACAATTGTATAACAAACAGGTTCACTTTTACTACCGATAATATTCTTAAAACATTCCAGTAAATCGCATTTAAATTCAACATTTCTCTCTCCAGGGATTTTGAAGATGCCTTCGATAATTTGCAAGAGCTCATCTGAAACAAAATAAGGTACAGTTAAAGTCATTGTGAACTAAATAATGAATCACTGGAAGCCTTACTTTCGCTTAATGCTTCTCAAACTTTTTGAAGTTTAGAAACGCAGACTTCAGAAGTTTCTTCCATAGAAATCATACAATTAATCTGGCATCTCCTTTTTGAAATAATTCAAGTTCAATTCTTTATTTTACTTCTCTAAATTTTGCTATATAACATTAGGCCTTGGAAGTGAATTGTATGGGGAAAGAGAGAAGTCACATCGACCACATTTAATGTGTGAGTAATGCGCAAAGAAAGACTAGATGCCAACATTATTATTTATTAAATAAAGACATGCTTCATCATTTCGATAATTCAAAGAGCTTATCAGAGGATGGAGAAATGCGGTGAAGTACCCAGTCCCTTTGGGCATGAGTGGGAATGATGGGAGAGTTTAATGATGCAAAGGCTAGGTGTGGTCATGCTGCGCAAAAACGGTAAATCTGTAATCTAGACGTTTGAAAAAGTTGAAAAATGTAAAAACATATTGATAAGGAGGGTCGAAAATAGAAAAGATACTCTAGTATATCACGGGATGCGCCACTCTTGTTTACCCAAGACAGCAAAAACCATGCGAAAGAAAAAGATCACAAGGATGCCTTGGGGTTATGATACCTGTACTTAACCAGAAAAAGATAAGCCTAATGAGTTCCTTACAATTTAAAATTTAAATTCCATTTTGTTACTTAATGCACTTTGATTAGGCATCTTTTAACAGATTTGATGACTAATACTTCATTGCACTAATAAAGTGTGTCTTTTCTTTAATCCCTCATTTATAAACCGAAATGTACATTTTCAATGTAAATATCTGACATTCGAATTATCTTAATTAACTTAGAATTAAGACTCTTGTCGCTTCCCAAATAAATTTTAATTAAACTTACTTGGGAAGCGACAAAAGAGTGAATTGTGGTGGTAAAGAATAATGGCTATGCAGCGCCAACCGAGATGTAACTGGGATCTAAAGGTTTAAAGAAAAAAATAGAAATAAAAGTTGGTTGACAAGGATGATAGGCACTTTACACGTCTGTATAATACATAACAAGCTCTATTGTAAAAAAAAGGTAACTTGGGGTCGGGAATTCTCTCTGCCGAATCGAAAATTGAAATGGATTTTTTTTCACTACATGGATGTGAATTTATTACACTTTAAGCATCCAACCATTCATTATAAGCGAGACAGTAAAATTTGAAAACATACTCGAAAGGCACTTTTCATACATAAAATTTAATCTAAACCAAATAGATACACCTGATGCGCAGTTTTGTCTCAAGATCTTTTTAGAATAGATGAATAAAGTATACTGGTGTACCTAAAAGGATTTTCTGCGTCTTGTGTGTACAAAGTTTTTGTAGTGTGGGAAACAATGCAAAAGAAAGATGGTTCTTGCGCCATAAGTCCCAAATGTGGCACTATTGCGCCAATTAATGAGCAACTGTGATCTGGATGAATTTAACGTCGTATTTGAAATATACACGAGAACTATTGACGTAATGTGATAATGAAGTTTATTGACATAAGAGCATTTTATGCGCAATAATACGCTAAACAACGTAAATCTACGTTCCACACGTTAAAACATTTGAAAAAGATATTGGTCGACAAGAAGAATCAAAAATAGAGAGTGAGTGAAGTGTAGTGAAAATGAAGTTAAATGGCTCGATAGCCGAATGTAGCTAGGATGTGCTACACAAGATGTAACCATGGTCTAGTAGTTTCAATAAATATGGAAAAAAGATAAGAGGTAGAGAATGATCGTTAAGATATTTTAGGGCACGTCACTCGAGCTTATCAGAGACAGTCAACTCGATGGGAAAGGAAATGATCCCCAGGGGTCATGATTCTAGTACCTACCTAGAGAAGGAAAGTTCCGGAGGTTCCCTTATATAATCCAAAGAAGTAGGATGCCCGGCTATTCCCTCAGACACAGGGTATAAATTTTATTCAACTTTTACAACATACATGAGCTACAGTGGGAATATTCTGTCTCACCAGGTCACTATACGGGTGAGAGGATAATTGGCGATGGATCTTGTAATTCGGAATTTTGGTCAAATAACAAGGACGACGCCAGAACTGGCCAACTAATCGCTTTGAAATTCCATACCACACAAACGGAAGTACTTGGAGATAAGAAAGTTTGAGAAGAAGGATAAATAAATAAAGATTGCTAGGATATCCCAGGATGGGAGTTAGCTTTGTGGTGTTAAGTCTCGATGTGGAACAAACAGTGTATAACCATGATCCAAGAGTTTCAAAAAGGGAGAAAAGACTGGTTGAAAATAGAGAAAGATCGCTTGGATAGCCCAGGATCGCGTTACCCATGTTTACCAAAGACAATAAAATCTACGGGGAAAATTAAGTAGTGTGCATCGAGTCAGAGATGAAATCTCTAAGGCTATGGTATCCTAAGAAACGGGGCTATTATATAGAGGCCGTAATATTATAGTGTATAACGTCACCAAGATTTTATTTATGCAAATGAGTGACGGAATTTCCTCGCATTTAGTTCTATTTATTATATCACCCCATTTGGTTTGCATGGACCACATTTTCTTGACGTCATCCACCGCAATTGTGCGTCCGCTATATCCGCTACATATTCCCTTTGCTAAAAACCTATACTTTTAGGAGACAAATAAGGTATAAATGTTGCATATAAATGAAAATTGTTCCAGTTTCAATAAGGTTTCTTTAGACATAAGTGAGGCCTAATCTATCAGAAATTAATAATTTTATTTACACTCAAAAGTAACACGAGAGGGTTTACAATAGAATGAGTAATTGTGGGTTTATGAAGCAAAAGCTAAATCTCGTGTCAATGTGTGTGTGTGTGTGTGTGTTTGATTTTAAATAAAAAAAATTCTTAATTGAATATTAGATAAAGTTAATAATCAGTAGCAATTAAAATAACCATACTTAGACATATATCATCGTTACTGTATACAAGGGGTATATTTATAATTTGACTTCGTACGTCTTGAAATCCAACTGATTGCATTACGTTCTTGTAGTAGTCCTTTTCGAGTTTTCCAGGAAAGTAAGGCGGAATTAGTTTAGAAATGTCCTGCAAAATTGATCATGAAATAATTAGAATAATCAATTGACTTACCCATAATAGAAATTGTTTTCCGCGATCATTCTAATATAAATTAACGAGTTTGAAAGTATTGTTCCTTAAATTATATTATTTGTAGTACTTAACACTTGCAGAAGTATCAATAACATTTCGTTATCTTAGTTAGTAGGATCTAATCTCTCAATATTACAGATTGGCCACCATATTGTTCACATAAAAGGAAGTCGGCAAGGAAGAAACTATTTTGGAAATTTATAGAAAACTATTAAGTTTTACCACGAAAATACAGAGCCAACCATTAGATTTCTGGAAAAATATAATTTTCCCCCTTGCGGAATCATGTTTGAAATTATCTAACCAAAGAACTGGTTTACAGTTCAGAGGGGAGAAATATGGCTTTAAAATATCAAAATATATTGAAAACTGTGAAACATGATGGAGAGTTAACGTAATGGTTTAGGGCTATACGGGCCAGAATGTTCTTGGAAATCTGTAAATTATTGATGGGAAAATGACAGCATTGACATAGAGTGAAGTGTTAAGCCGTTAATTGGAAGGCAATATAAAAAAAAAATTAGGATTGGAGGAGATTAAGTCCAAGATCCTAAGCTTACAGTCATCAAAACTAAAGATTTTCTTCCCGAAGACTTGTAACTCTGCCACAGTCCCCACACCTTAACCCAAATGTGCATTTCTGACATTTCTTGGACGTACAAATGAGAAAGTGCCCAATAACCAGCGAATCTAGTGTGAAGGAAAAGTTAGAGAACGCTTGGAACACCATACTTCCAAATGTGACAAAATATCCGAATCGATGCCGAAACATTTGAATGCAGTAAGGGCAACCAAAGGATTACATACCAAGAGTAAACTATAAAATATTATATCTTTCTTATATTTGTTACAACAATCTAGTCTGATGATCTAATACTTGTTTGTAACGCAAATTTCATCTTTTTTTTCAAAAAAAAATTCTATTTTAAGTTATTGTTACATATTATAATAGTTATGCAAAACTGTTTAATAGAAATTTATAATGCCAATTTGGTTATATTATTTACTTAATATCTACAAATTTTACATCGTTCTAAGACTCTTTTTGTCAACTGTACACATACTAATAAGAATTCTTATAAAATTATCAAGGAAATTTTAATACTTTTAATAGATTTGCTCATATTCCAAATAAGGTGTAGAGTTTAGCCGAGCTATAACAATATTTATATACATAGACGACATGAGAGCGAATTCACAGTACCGGAGCAATTCTCATTCATTGTATATTTTGCTATACTGTCATTGAAGTATGTATAGATTTTAACATGAAATACCTATATTAGGACGGATTGAAATTGAGGCGAGTGTTACGGTGAAACTTAATCGTGTTGGTTCCATATACGCGTATGCTGTTTCGAATAAGGTGCAACAGCGATCTACACGTTATAAAATAAAATTGGTTGAAGGGATAGGGAATAGAGAATGGTCGTTAGGGAATTTTAGGAGTTTCTCCCGTGTTTACCAAGTACAGTAAACCTCATGAGAGAGAAAAAATTCCAAATTGCACTCCGAGTTTAGGATTCCCGTATTTATTTTAAAGGAAGAGAGTTCTTTAGTTGTAACAGAACGAAAATTTACAAATCGAACACCAGTAGAACATTAAATTCTCTTAATAGTTCTGAGAGTACTCAAATACCGAAAATGAGTCATTGAGGGTACGGTTTAATAGCGCAAGAGCCAGACTAAGTTTTACTTCACTCAAAAAGGTGTAATGGTAAACTAGACACCTGAAAAATAAAGTAGAAAAATTGGATGACAAGAAGGGTTGAAAATAGAGAAGCATTGTTGGAGTATTCCGAGAAAACATCACCTTCGTTTACTATAGACAGTTAATCGTATAGGAAATATAAAAGAACACTAGTTTTGCAATGCCCGTTCCCTCTTAAAGATAAGCCCCTGAGAGTCTCCGAAGATGTAAAACAATTTAAATAAATATTAATTTATTAGCAGAATTATTTACCTACCAAATGTTAAGAGTTTTATCAATTTGTTGCCCTGACATTAGTGAATTGAATAAAAAATTAATCCCATTTACGAATCTATCATTAAGAAATGTAACACAGAAGATACATACTATATAATTCGACCATTTTTCCATTGACATTATTTTGATGTACCAAGCGCCCACTGGATTGTCCAACCAAAACAAAAGTGCAGCATCTCCACCAGGTTTCAGCAAATGATAAATGTTTTCAATTGCGAGTTCTTTGTTTTCAATTTGATAAAATCCATGTCTTGAAACAACTTTATCTATCGATCCTTTATATGGTTGGAGCGAATCTCTGAAAAAAAAATTAGCATTTCAATAGTACAATTAAGGAAGAATGCATGATATTGATGACCTAATGTCTCTGTTCGCTTACATTCGTTCATTTTTTTTTAATATGTATTCTTTAACTCTCATAGTAACTTTGTCTGGGTCAAAATTTAGAAAGCTTTTTTCTCGCATTTTCAGCTCAGTTGAGTGGAAATTTTCTATACACGATTATTTTGAAAGACAATACGATAATTTAATTATAATTAATAAAATTCATTAAGAGTAATTAGTGAAATAATTAAATTTTATGCCAAAATTCTCACCAAGTCGTCAAATGGTTGCCAAATCTTTTGCCAAAATGAAGGAGTCATTTTTTAACCTATTTTGTTAATTATATATTTGTTAAAAAAAATTTTCGAAAAATAAATTTTAATTTTAATTGAAAGAATAAAAAAAAACCATATTCCGCTAAAGGGTGAAGTTTGAAAGAAATTCCATGTTCAAAAAACTAATTTTTTACCTGTGTTATTTAAAGTTTCTTTTCAGAAAAGTCGTACAGAAGCATAGCTAAGTCTAGTTTGAAATGTAATATAAATTTCAAGCAATCTATTTTGTTTATTATGAATTGAAAAATCTAACAAGTGGGATATTTGACGCGCGCATTAATTTCGAAGTACACCAGTTTCTTTTAATAAGTGATCCCCAGTGAGAGAAATTTTATTGTCAACATTTACAAGGGCTTCAGCACCAATATTTATTGGTTAAGAATCGGTTCGTAAGTTTTTTAAAGTTCATGCAAATGAATGGCTTATATAGTCTCTAGTTTTAATATGTAATTTTGAAATATTAAACATCACGATCCTTTTACTTTAAGGAATATGTTTGACAGCTTTTTTAATTTCGCTTAAAAGCAAAGAGTCATTGGAAACAGACCTCGTGGTTTTGAAACTCGATCAAATGACGAAGAAACACCCGATTTTGCATCCCCTCTTCAAACTTTTGCATTGTACCAACAGTAGGTATGCAAGTGCGAGTAACAGTGGAGTTGAATAGCGCAAGAGTCACATGTGGACAGCTGCTTCTGAACTGTTGGACTAATTTGTGAATCTCATCTCGTTGTTAGAAATGGTTGAAGATAAAAACTGATTATAAAGGAGGGGGGCAAATAGAGAAGAATCGCTGTGGTATTTTTGGGACGCTTCATTCGAATTAACCAAAGACAGTAAAGCCCATGTCAAAGGAACTATACTTAAGGTTTCTCCTGGACACTATTCCCGTATAAAAAGATTATAAACCTCTGAGGGGATACAAATTGGTGGATTTGAAGCGTTCACAGATTTAACATGTTCAGCCTCATAACACTACAAGACTTGTGAAATTAGACTCGAAACCACGACTGAAAGGAAACAAAGCCTGCCACGAGCTCGCGATTAATCTTACAAAGCGGCCGAGTTTTTTCTCCGATGCAAAGAACAGCAAGTTAGAACATAATTAAAATAAAATTATGATTTGTGTTCTGTGGCAGTTCATGGATGATCCATGGGACTAGAGCCAACTGATAAATATACACAGATTGCCAGTGCATGCAACTTAGTTTCGTTAGTTAGTTCCCTTGTTGGACAACGTGTTCGACGCAAAAATTAGTTTTTCATTAGTACATAAAACAGTCGATCAAAATGTGAAATGTTTCTCAAATATTCTGATAATACAGTGAAAATACTTTAAAACAATTTATTCTCGCGCTTTTCTGTTGCATATAATATTTTATACATAATATACGCGGTGTTCAGACTTATAAGCTTTTAGAAAGGGTAGGGTACACTTAGACGTCTCTGAATCATAACAATTAGTTTAGTTTATATTAACGTCGCACTAGAAGGAAAACGAGAGACCTCATAATATTGATAGACCTCAAAATTTTGAACCACGGTCAAGTGACAAGGTCGGTAAGTGAGCTGGCACCCCCCTCTCTTAACATCCACATCATGCCAACGGGAGGAGTTTTGGTCCCGAACAGATATAACGTGCATCAGCCCCGGTTACACGGCGGGTCTTTGGTGGCCAAGGATCGAACCCGCGACTGAACGAAAACCGCTGGCAGCGAGTCCACAACCTTGACCACTAGGCTACCACGGCTCCAATTATATAACAAAGCGGTGTCGGAAATGCTGGCCGGACGCATTAGATAGCTTTGCACGAGAGCGAAATTCTCACACTTTCTTATTGAATCTTCATTTCACATAAATAGTGAGAAAACCGATTATACGAACTCGGATTGTGTAGGTATGCCTCTAGCGAACGGAGCTATGGAGTTCAATGAGCAATACGCACGGTCGTCATACACTCAGCTATATTTGATTAAGTGCACTTTTACTTACCAGCTCCCTTTGCATGTCTGCTTATTATAGCCGTAATGTTCCTAACTTCGTGAATGCCACATTTGATCAACAGAGTTTGTTAATGGCGACCGATCATACCTTGACTACTTATGGTTCATATCAATTCAATGGTCTAGAACATGATTGCGTGACTCTATAATATCCACTGGAGAAGTCTTAAGGAATATAAAGTTTAATTGAGCCCAACGTGGCCATGCCTGCCAAATAAGGTGTGCTCGTAACTGCTCTGGACGTTTGGAAAAATAATAGGAAAGAAAGTTCAAAATCTAGAGAATCCTTTGCTATTGCTGATAATCTAATATAATGATGAGGATTCAATGTATCGAAGATGTTGGATATGCGTCACGGCTCATGGATGATAATTTACATGTATATTAGTTACCTATGGTACTTTTGTTGATGTCCATTACATAACCGCATATTTACTTACGTGGAGTCCTATTAATTCTTACGACTTCTGAGTACTCTACCACATGAACACTTCAGTTTCGACCCTACATTGCTGTGTGAATTATTACAGTCGGTCATTAAACTTATGGTTTGGTCCCGATGAAATCAAAAAAAGAATAAATGTATTTCCTGTGAATTTTCAAGCCTAAAGCAAGCATCAAATCAGCTTGACTTTTACGTCCATCATTGTATTCACATATAGATATAAAAGTGGCTATTTTAGCAACTGTTAGGCCTGACCCAATTACTTTTGGGCTATATTTCCAAATCAGCGAGTTCAGTGACTCATTTGCATTTTAGGTTTACCACCTAAACATCTTCATGCAGCTTCAAATGCGATAAATCTTTAAAAACAGGTTTGATTGATTCTGAAACTGCTTTTGATAAGGTGTTTGTATTTTATATTCCTGAGTTTTGTTTTAAACTCCGAAACATTATATTTACACCACTATCGATGCCTTTAGGAGCAGAACCAATGCTTCGGCTCATCATCTGTACTAGCTGTAGAGCCCATACAGCTGAATAGCTTGGTCTCTCATCTCTGCTGACATTTTGAGCATTGCGGATTGCGTACCATAGATGGTGTCAATTTATTATGATGCAGCATCCGTTGAGCACCCTTTCCACCAATTGTTTCCCATCAGACAGCTTCTTTTCCCCATTATGTGCCAATTTTTTTCTCAAGTGGCTGCCCATTCGCTTTTGAACGTGTCCAACGCATCAATTTTATCAATTGTGATGCTGTCACCGTATGGCTTTTTTTTCAACAATAGATAAAAATGTGAATCCCATCTCCGATGTATTGTTGATATTTAAGCCATGTTGCATCAGATCCCAAGGAAAAAATTCTTTCATTCCACTGACTTCCATTTGTCCAGCGGATCCGTAGTGGTTTTTTTTACAAAAATACTGGTGTTTAAAAATAAGAATATTTTGGGCCCGAACTTTGGCCCTTGTATAGATTTACACCTTTGCAATACGAAGGATTTCAATATCGAGGACTTTCCCAAATCATCCAATCAGAGTGCACACCCCGATAAGAGATGTATGACCTCGTGTCTTCCATGTCCCATCACCACTAACTGCCAATAGAATTCATGCAATCAATAATTTTCTTCTTTCTGGCAGCTTTTATCATTGATACTTTGAAGTGCCTCACTCGCATCTCTATCTTTTATTTATTATGTCATATGCCTTCTGAGACACTGGCTTTGGCAAACACATAATGGAGCAAAATGTCTCGAGGAGGATAATCCTTGGCCTATGTATCTCATCGCTAATACAGACCGTCTGTTAATTTCAAGTTTTTTTGTCACCAATCATATCACAGGAATTGAATTTCTGCTGAACTCCACATTTTTACAACTTATTAGGAATGTTGATGACAAACCTATAGTGGATTTTTCAATTTTTATTTCCCTTGGCACACAGTGCAATGCATATATTTTTCTAATTCAGAGAACATTAAATTAATATCTATTATCTATTCCAGAAATCTGTGAAAAATCTTTTAAAGATTGCGAAACACTATATGTGCACAAGATAACTTTTTTAGCAGATGTACTTTTGTTTTGGCGCTGTATCTTCAAACACAATTCTGCCGAATTCTTCGATTTTTTTTTCATGTATTTATTACCTTGAAATCTTTTCTTTTTTTGTCTCTGTCAGACGCTCGTTTTTTTCACAAGATTAATTAATATCAAACACTTTGCGATAGAGATCTAATCACGAATAATTTGACTGCGAAAGTAAGCGAAAGTAAAATAAACAAACTCAGAAAAGCAAAGTTGAAAAGTTGAGTTACTCCTCCTACTTATTCACAAATTTATTTGATATTAAATTGACTCTTCTTCTAAAACTATTCAGCAAGAGAGAATAATGCTTAGAAAATTCTGACGAGCTGTCTAAAGTGGGCGTGGCAGTGAAGCTTGTTTTGGTTTACTTTTCACCAGGATGGTTTAGTTTTTTCTCGATAACTCTGGAAGTTTTCGAAGTATCGTTATAATTTTCGTACCAAAATGTTCAGAACAAATGAGGCTCTAACATATATTTTTTTCAAAAAATCAAAAATTTTGAGGTTTAAGGGTCCTGAGACCCCTTAACTTTCTGCAAATATGAATGTTTTCGTCACCCTGAGAAGCCAAACGATGAAAATCGCTGACGGACCTCACAATTTTTAGCTTCAATCAAGTGACGAGGACAAGTTGAAACCTCTTTCTCCAAACTTCCACACAATGCCAACGACAGGGCCTTAGAACTGGACCAGATTTATATATCAATTCAGCTGTAGTACGAGTTCTATGGGGCATCAGGACTGGAACCCATGACTCGACGTTAGCAACGCCAGGTGTTAGTCCGCGGCCACTCTCTCGCCACACGAAATTATATTTGTCAGCAATAATATAATTGCTTAAGTCGATTGACATGAGTTATTCAAGACCTTATCAGAAGAATTTATTTTCCAGTGAATTTTGAAATTTATCCTCATAAAAAATGAATTAATTTTTTTTGCATATTTTGCTTAGCTTTATTTCAATTAAAAATAAGTTTATACATGACCCAACTTAGATCCTTTTTTAATATAATTAAAATACATTCGAACATTTAAAATATTTGTAATCAGATTTATTCAATCTTTCTTCAGTAATTTAATTGCGTATTCATTTTTCTGCTGATATTATGCTCTTGTATAATATTTTATGTCATACGACTAGGAGTTTGATTCCAATTGCATAAAAGTACTTTCTTTCAGCTTTCATAATTCTGTTCCCTGTTGTTAAAAATTGTAATTTCAGTTAAAGTATGTTAAACTATTCCGACATAACTGATTATTTAATTGAAGCAATTTAATACAGGATACTATATTTCGTCATTATGTTGCTCTTAATTCACATGTCTTAAACTAATATGCTCAATGGGGGAATATTATGCGGTGAAACAGTCTAATGTTGCAAGAGCCAGATATGGCTACGCTAAGTAAAACAAATTGAAACTGTGATTTAGAGGTTTGAAAAACGGGTAAAAATATAAAAAGGAGTGACAAGAAAGAAGGTCGAAAATGGAGAAAGATTGTTAGGGTATGTAGGGGGTGCGTCATCTGTGTTTTCCAAAGACTGTAAATGCCTCGAGAAAGGTAAAGATCACTAGGACCCCTTAGGTTCGTGAAGCCCTTATCTAACAGGTCAATTGAAAAGACCCCGGCCTGACACATAGATGGCGCTACTAGAATTAAATCCATATGTTTTTTAGTTAGCCCTAACCCTCAAAAGATGCGTGTATAAATTTGACAGCGATCATTAGTTTGTGAATTATAGCATTTTGAGTGAAGCAACTTTTGTTATTGTGAAAAAAATGGATAAAAAGGAATTTCGCTTGTGGATAAAATATTGCTTTTTGAAGGGAAAAAATACAGTTGAAGCAGAAACTTGGCTCGATGACGAGTTTCCGGACACTGCCCCAGGAAAATCAACCATCAAGGATTGGTATGCTAAGTTTAGACGTGGTGAAATGAGCACCGAAGACGGTGAACGGAGTGGACGCCCAAAAGAGGTTGTTACCGACGAAAACATTAAAAAAATCCACAAAATGATTTTGAATGTACGTAAATTGAAATTGAATGAAATAGCAAAAACTCTAAAGATATCAACTGAACATGTACATCATATCATTCACGAATATTTGGGTATGAGAAAGCTCTGTGCAAAGTGGTTGCCGCGCGAGCTCACTTTTGACCCAAAACAACGACGAGTTGATAATTCGGAGCAGTGTTTGAAGAGGATCAAGCGTAATAAACCCGAGTTTTTGCGACGATATGTGACAATGGATGAAACATGGCTCCATCATTTCACTCCGAAGTCCAATCGACAGTCATCCGAGTGGACTGCACACGATGAACCCGCTCCAAAGCGGGGGAAAACGCAACCGTCGGCTGGCAAGGTTATGGCGTCTGTATTTTGGGATGCGCATGGAATAATTTTCATTGACTACCTTGAAAAAAGAAGGACCATCAACAGCGACTATTACATAGCGTTATTGGACCGTTTGAAGGACGAAATCGCCCCCAAAGGGCCGCAGTTAAAGAAAAAGAAAGCGCTGCTTCACCAAGACAATGCACCGTGTCACAAGTCAGTGAAAATGATGGTAAAAATCCAAGAATTTGGCTTCGAATTGCTTCCTCATCCACCGTATTTTCCAGATCTGGCCCCCAGCGACTATTTCCTGTTCTCAGATCTGAAAAGAATGCTCGCTGGGAAGATATTTTCGTTGAATGAAGAGGTGATCGCCGAAACTGAGGCCTATTCTGAAGCAAAGGACAAATCGTACTACAAAAATGGTATCGAAAAGTTGGAGGGTCGCTATAATCAGTGAATCACCCTTGAAGGAATTTATTTTGAATAAAAAAAACTAATTGTGCCAAAACAATGTGTTTTACTGTGGTAGGCCGGGGACTTTTCAATTGACCTGTTATGCAAAGAAGCCAAGTCCCCGAGGAAACTTGATTTAAAATTTTAGTCCTGACGGTTTGTGCATGGTATAATTGGATTTTGTCTTAAAGAAAGCGATTAAAAATTGACAAATTTAAATAATGTTTGGCGCAGCACAGCTAGATGTGGCCCAAGAACCATGAAAAAAATAATAAACCTGCGAAAAAAGGTTTTGAATTTACCTGAATTTGACCTATAAATTCAAATTTTATGATTTCATGGGGCTTCAAAATCAGAAAAACACACTTTTGTTTGTGTATATTTTTTAGTTTGTGTATATAACTGAAAATTAAATAAGTATATCTACATTTTGAATTTTTGATATTTAGAATTTCTGAAAGCTGAAATTTCCTTTAAAAGTCAATGTAAAATTACCCTATGTATAAGTATTTGAAACACACACACAATTTTGAGATATTTGAGTGGTTTTTTTTGAATATTTTGCAGTAATAAAAAAAAATGTAAAATTTCCATTTTGAGAATACGCCAAAAATAACATTTAGCTAATATATGTATTTGAAAAATGTTTCTTCATATAAATGCAATAGATTTATATTGTTAACCATCTGTACCTTCCAAAATATATTTTTTTAAAAGCTCTTAAAAATTTTCTGTGTTTCTTTGACTACGGGTCTGGATTACGTATTCATTCGTGAATATTGCATTTGTCTAAATATTAATATCCTTGCAAAGTAAACCCCCCGAGATTTTCAATATTCATCTTATTATAAACTTTTCAACAGATATTGAACTTTCATTTAACTGTATCATGAAATCCAAATTTACCAGCTTTGAGCGAAACGAAAACCTCTTTCGGTATTCTTCGCCAAATTCATGCAATTTACTCAAAATTGCTTTGCCACAGAATTCTAAATATATTGGTTAAATTTTATTTAAGATCTTTTTTGATGAACCAGCATATTTTGTGCTCGATTTTATTCCATTCAAATATTCTAAATTTAATAATTTCCAGTGTAATTTTGAATTATATACAATCATATCTCTTGGTCTGTTGGTATAGTACGTACAGCCGTTTATTGCCAATACGGTATGTGTCCCATATCATACGGCAATAAAAATTACACCGTTGAAAGAGAATTTGTCCCTACATATACGTCTCGTTATATGTCAAGACTTTTTTTGAATGTATCAGAATCACGCAGCGTAATATATTTTACAACTTCTTCAAAATTCTGTTCTAGGCATTTGGTATTGATTACCAAGAAATTTTTTAAACGAAGTATTAAAATGAACAGCGATAAAGGATTTCAAAAGGGACGGCCAATTTCGATTGTAAAGCTGTGTTTATGGTATAAGGATGTGAAGAACATTTATAGATATTTATCTTAAATATCTGAAAGTGATGGATTTAATAATATAATAATAAAAGACATTTTAGTTTAAATTAATAATTGGAATGCATTGCAGGAAAAAATGAAGTTCATTTGCCGTGTCCACCAATAGGTCTAACCGAAACTTTTAGTGATAAAAATATTTTGCATTTTCAAATTCAGGATATAACATTAATTTCTAATATTAAATTAGCTTTATTTTTGGGTCAAAAATTCGAAGAAAAAAAAATTCAGACCCAAACAGGTTAATAACTTAAAAATGCCCATCGTATGTAATATTGAATTAAACACTTAAAATACATAACTATAGATCTTGTAATGATTGATTTGCTTTAACATCGTACTGAAAACCACCTCGAGGATTATTGGTGACATATTTTCTAATTTTGAGCCTCGGATAAGTGACGAGAACAACACATGAGCTGAAAACTCCCTCTCTTAACTTCCACTCCTCCCCGATGCACATTAAATATATAGAGGACTTGAGACTTCTATAGAATCCCGGCTAAAACACGGGTCTTAAGTTTCGTAAGGGTTCGAGCCAAAGACTCCACAAAACCGCCGGCCATGAGACAATGATCATGGCCACTAGAACTATTTGTAACATGCGGTGCTCGAAAACATTCATTAAGTATTACACTAAAAATTCAATGTCAATGCTGTAAAAGGTTATCATAAAATATGTATCCAGAAATAATACTTTGATCCGAGTGAAACATCCAGCATCGTCTGGACGACTGTTCTTTACTTAATTATGGGAAAGACTGAAATTTATAATTGCTTTCTTCATTACCTTATTTACACTATCCTCATAATCATTAAAATCATACGCTTCTAGCGGAAGCTCTTTCATTTCATATTTTTAGTGAATGCCATATTATAGATTTATATTCATAGTAATAAAATGAATAAAAAAACTTTTGAAAATTATTTCCTTTTCAACTTTCGCTTACGATATCATGGGAGAAAAATCACATCAGAAAAGTTTTTTGCAATACCACTAATGAAATTACGTAACCAAAGTTAACTTTTTACGATAAAGATATCCCTATTAATGTCATAAATGATTGCAGAAAATATTCTGAATTTCTAGTAAATGGCTTTGTAAAAAATATTAAAGAAAACCAACCCATTTACATGTGTTTATTTTTCATCCATGATATCTTGAAGTTTACAATTAGTAAACCATTTGACATGATTAAAACAAGGTATGCAACAGACTTTACCTTAATTATCAAGGAACTGAATTAAATATAGCTAAAAAAATTCACTTGTTGAATTTGTTTCAATTATCTCATAAGTTGAACATTGAATAATTGAAAACATTTGAGTGTCGAAATGTATTTAAATATAATTCTAGTATTTACATTTGCTTGATCTCAAATTTCAATTGTTAACTTCGTATTACCAAACTCTAAATCGCCAGAGTGAGACAGTTATTTTACCCTAAAGTCTTCGTTCGCCAAGATGTACGTCTTCCCTAATTATGTATTGAAAAGAACGCAACTTCAAAAGCTATATGTTAAAATTTATTTACCACTACTATAAAAATAACCATGAAATGAATTTTAAAAAATAGGTTC
>BMAW01019767.1:0-16316 GCA_019974015.1 Nephila pilipes
GAAACGACATCAGGCACAGTTACCGGCTCGACTCTTCCTGCAGTGTCTACACTGCCGAAGCAGTCGCCATCTACTGTGCCCTGAAATTAGTCGAGAAATCCAGTTCTCGAAAGTTCGTCATATATACTGACAGCAGGAGTGTCCTGGAGACATTGGCACATCTTGACGATCGAAGTCATCCTATCGTGGTTGAAATTGCTGACGTTATTTGTCAGCTTTATAGCAGGGGTTATGACATAAAATTCTGCTGGATACCTAGTCATGTAGGTATTTTAGGAAATGAACAAGCGGACTCGGCTGCACGTTCGGCAACGAATCCTCTGCAGCTTGCAGTCCCATTTGAGGACATTCGACGTCACATTTTAAATCTCATTCATCAGACATGGCAGGAATCGTGGAATTTACAAATTAACAATAAATTACACTCGGTGAAGCCGATCATCGGAGAATGGCCTGTATATCCAATGCGAAGAGCCGATGTCAGATTGACTCGCCTTCGCATTGGACATACTCGTTTTACTCACAAACATCTTTTGTTTGGAGAAGAAGCTCCCGAGTGTCCTTCCTGCCATGTCCCTTATTCTATTCATCATATTTTAATTGACTGTCCGGTGTTTGATTCTCATCGCCGGACTTTTTTTCATTCATCTGTTTTAAATCTATCTGACTTGGTGGGGGTTTCCCCCACCAAAATTTATTTGCCTTTTTACGTCATATTGGCCTTTTACACCAAATTTGAAATTTTACCTTTTTATCCTGTATCCTCAATGCATAAAATTTTTATATTTGTGAAATATTTTTGAATTGAATTTAACGAATGTTTGGCGCAGCTTAGCCTACTTTGGCTCTTGCGCCATTAAACACTACAGTCACTCACACTCACTCACTCACTTGCCCGAAATGGACCGAGGAAAAAGAAATTTCTACGGTGAAGACACTGTAGAATTTATCATATCCCGAGGCTCGCCGCGTAGTAGCTTCCCGTACCCCAGTACAGGGGTAAAGCTACGCTACGGCAACCCAGACTACGAAAATATCCAAGTCCACCCAATTTCCTGAACCTGTTCCTACTTCTAAGAAACCGCAACCAAAAAATAAGACTACATTACCTAACTCTAAGGCTCTGCAAACTAAGAAAACTTTAATTATTCAAAAAAAACCTTCCTCTGCAAAGGCTAATCTGACTAGGCCATTGGCCAGGTCAAAAGCTTTGCAGAGGCAAAAATTAAAATTATCCGCGAAGAACAGTGTTCCTCGCAAAAAGACTAGAGTCATTGACGGGGATGCGGTGATATTACACCCATCGTCCGAAGATTATGACTCCATGATGTCCTGGAAACGGGACCTTCCACTTCCAGTGCGCCCATTTAATGGCCTTTGTTTCCTGGAACTGCCGTGGTTTACGACCCAGACTAGAGGATCTCAAATCCATACTATCTACGCACCAACCTGTCTGTGTTGCTCTTCAGGAAACTTTTCTGAAGAGTAATATGACAACCCGTGTGCGTGGATATCATTGTGTACGACGGGATGTTGATGTCGCATCACCTTCTTCTGGAGGTGTTTGCATTCTGGCATCCCAGAACTATCCTCATAACGTCGTTACACTGACCACATCGTTGCAGGCTGTGGCTGTGCGAATTCACACCCGCACACTAATCACAGTCTGCTGCATTTACCTGCCACCTAACGATGTAGTTTCACAAATGGATTTAGACCAACTAGTCGATCAGTTACCCGCTCCCTTCCTTCTGCTTGGTGATTTTAATCGACACAGCCCTCAGTGGGGGTATGATGGTACAAATTCTCGTGGTCGGCAGATCGAGCGATTGATCTCTGATCACAGTCTCTGTCTGCTGAACACCGACGAGAAAACGTATTTCCATGCTCCCACTAGGACTTTTCATTCCCTTGATCTAACCATTTGTTCACCGACACTGCTACCGTCGCTGAAATTAGAGGTTTTAAATGATCTCTATAATAGTGATCATTTCCCTCTCCTGATCTCACAGGTTCATGGTAGTGGGGTGCGTTTACGTTCCCCCACTTACCGCTTCAACCGGGCAGATTGGGATTTATTCACACGGTTAGCAGTTATTACCGGTACAATGGTTCAAGATCGAGATATTAATGACTCTGTCCACAATGTCACTGCCTCTATCGTGGACGCTGCTGATGCAGCGATACCGAAGAGTGGAACATCACAGAGGAAGATGAGTAAACCATGGTGGAATAAGGAATGTCAATCCTCCTACCGGGAACAAAGGAAATTGTGGGGTATCTTCAGACGGTATCCCACAACTGAAAAATCTCATAGCCTTTAAAAGGGCAAGGGCAATTGCTCGCAGAGTAAGGCGACATAGTCAGAGGGAATCATGGATCAGGTATGTCTCTTCCATCAAATCGTCTACCACAAGTCAACAGTTATGGAGAAAGGTAAAAGCTGCAAACTCCCTGTATCCGGAATTTACCATCCCGATACTGGAAACTGCAAATGCTGAGCATTCTTCACCTGTCGAAGTGGCCAATGTCATTGGCCACTCTTTTGCTAGTGTGTCAAGCTCCGATTCATATAGCGCTACATTTTTAGCGACTAAGAATCGTTCTGAGCAGACACCTATCAACTTCAGGTGTCGGCAACCACTCTCTTACAACTGTGACTTTGACATGTGGGAATTGAGAAAGGCTCTGTCCTTGGCTCAAAATACCAGTCCAGGCTCTGATGGTATAACATACGATATGCTTCGCCACTTGAGCGAGGATTCACTTGTCAGTCTCCTTTACCTATTCAACCGAATATGGAGGGAGCATGTGTTTCCTAGCCAGTGGCAGGAAGCAATCGTTATTCCTATTCTGAAGCCTGGAAAGGATCCAAAGAACCCTCTCCACTATAGGCCTATCGCTCTGACGAGTTGCCTGTGTAAGACGCTAGAACGTATGGTCAATGCCCGTCTCGTATATCAATTGGAAAAGAATCAATGCATTCCTCCGTTTCAGAGTGGCTTCCGTAAAGGAAGATCCACAGTAGATAACATCCTTCTACTCGAAAGTCAGATTCGTTCTGCTTTCGTACGGAGGAATCATTTGGTTTCTATTTTCTTTGATATCGAAAAGGCATATGACCGTACGTGGCGCTATGGGATTCTGCGCACTCTTTACGATTATGGTCTGAGAGGCAATTTACCTCTTTTTATTAAAAAGTTTTTATCGTTTAGATCGTTTAAAGTACGGGTTGGTAATATTTTATCTTCATCTTTTATTCAATTTGAAGGAGTTCCTCAGGGGAGCATTTTGAGCCCCATTCTTTTTATTTGTCATCTGTCAGCTATATACTTTCTCATATGCAACCATCAGTTCATGATTCATTATACGTTGACGATCTGCACATTTCCTGCGAAGGATCGTCAATGCGTATTATTGAGCGACGACTTCAGACCGCAGTCAATAACCTGGTTACATGGTGTGATGCTAATGGGCATAGTATTTCTCCCAGTAAGAGTAGTTGCGTGCATTTTTGTAGGAAACGGGTCCTCCATCCCGATCCTGACATTCGCAACCGTAATACGTCTATTATTGTCGTCCCTGACGTCCGCTTCCTCGGAGTAATTTTCGACCGCAAACTCACTTTCCTTCCGCACATTTTACATCTGCGGAAGAAGTGTGAGAAATCCCTCAACATCTTGAAGGTGTTGTCCAACACCTCTTGGTGAGCGGATTGAACTTCATTACTCCGAGTGTATCAGTCGGTGATTCTGTCTCGGATCGACTACGGATGTGTCGTCTACGGATCTGCTTGCAAAACTAACTTGCGGAAACTTGACCCAGTCCACCATAATGCTCTGAGAATCTGCTGTGGTTCGTTCCGAACGTCACCTGTGCAGAGTCTCTATGTCCTCTGTAACGAGCTGCCTTTGGCTTTGCGGCGCCTGAAACTGTCGCTCTACTATCATTTCAAAATGTCATCTCTGCCATCTCATCCATCACAAAACATTAATACCAGCCCGTCTTTAAGGAGACTGTACAGTGCTCGTCCTTCCTTCATCCGGCCTTTTTCTGAGAGGGTGAAGGTATTCATCGAGGAACTCAGCCTACATGACTTGGATGTTCAGCAACGAAATTTTATTAAATTTCCGCCTTGGAATATTCCAAATTTTATTTATCATAACCCCTTTGCTTCTTACAGCAAGAACACCACATGTCCCATTGTTCTCCAGAGAATCTTTGCTTTCCATCGCTGTCAGTATGAGGATTTTATTCCTATATACACGGATGGATCGAAAGGAACTGGATACGTCGGCTGTGGTGTCGTTTCGAACGACATCAGGCCCCTCAGGGGGCTCATCTACCTGAGATGAGTACGGGCTTCACAACCCCGAGGTACCTCAGTGATCTTTGTTTTCCTCTTCTTCTCCCCCCTCTTTTTTTCCTGTCATGTGTTTTGCTTTGGGGGGTTTTCCGCTTGATATTTTATGATATCAAGCGGAAAACAGTTTAAACTAACTTAGTTTTATTTTTCTTAAGTGTTTGTATTAACTGTTGTGTTAAAAAAATATAAAAATAAAAAAAATGAATAAAAATATTTAAAAATAAAAAAATATATATATTTGTGGTGTCCCTACTAAAACACTAAAAGGCCGACGGCGTATCAATGCCGATTTCCTGCATGCCTAGCTCTGGCAATACGGGGCCCCAGTACCCCTCATGCGGAGGTACCTAGTGGGAGACCGCATGGGCGTGATTGGAAAAGGCCCTGGTTAGGGAAGGGTGTGCGAGGAGAGGAGTTGCGTGCGCCGTCGGTTACAGTTTCGGAATGTCATCCTTAAAATGTTCCCAGAGGGAGAGCCTTGGTTGCGTGTGGCTGGATGGTGTGACCTCCCTCAAATTGCGAGAAATCCTCCTTGGCTTTGGCCTTGGACCTGTGCCTCTGCCTGGGAACGTAATGGGGCAGGTCACATTGTCCGGCTGAAACGAATCTCTCCGTCAGTTACTCGTTTTCGCGTTAGGAAAGGGTGGGGAGATGGGTCTGGCAGGGACCCATCGAACTAGAATTCTTTCCGTGTAATTTTTTTTTCTTAAGGCACTATGGCGACAACTAAAGAATATAAGATTTTGGCTCCCAAAGCGTTTCCAAACTCTTTAAAAACGAATAATGAATCATGGGCTGACCGTGTAGAGCATTATGTAGATTGTGAAAATATAGAAAAATCCGACGTAAATACAAATGTTAACAACACCTTTAGATTCTTCCTGGTAAAAAGAGAAAATGACACTTTTGCAACCATATCCCCCTTTTTAATACAAAAGGGTACACATGGTATGGTAGGAACAGTAAAAGATATAAAGAAACTACGTTCTGGGGACTTATTAGTCGAGGTCTGTAACTCAAAACAAGCCCAACTTGTAATGAGTATGAAGACCTTAGGACCTTATTCTGTAACGACTTCACCACACAGAAATCTGAACTACTCTCGTGGCGTGGTATCCTCAAGGGAATTGGAAAGTGTGTCGGAGGAAGAGATTTTGGAGAATCTGCAGGACCAGCTGGTTTGTGGTGTCCGGAGGATTACGATTAGGAGAGATGGTAAGGTGCTTAACACCCAGCACCTCATCTTGACCTTTTCGACTCCTACCCTGCTACAAACAATTCAGGCCGCATATCTCCGACTCTACGTCCGACCATATGTTCCAAACCCTTTGAGATGTTTTAATTGCCAACGATATGGCCATTCAAAGAACGCTTGTAGGGGACAATTGACGTGCGCACGCTGTACAGCAACAGGGCACGACAGTGCTTCCTGTAACGCTGCAGAGAAGTGCGTCAATTGTCAGGGAAACCACCCTGCATACTCTCGTTCTTGCCCTAAATGGGCCGAGGAAAAGGAAATATCTACGGTGAAGACGCTACAGAATTTATCTTATCCCGAGGCTCGACGGGTAGTAGCTTCCCGTACCCCAGTACAGGGAAAAAGCTACGCAACGGCAACACAGACTACGAAAATTTCCAAGTCCACCCAATTTCCTGAACCTGTTCCTACAACTAAGACTACGCAACCTATCAAAAAGACACCGCAACCTAAAACTAATGCTCTGCAAACCAAGAAAAAAATAAATATTTTAAAAAACCCTTCCTCTGCAAAGGCTCAACAGACTAGGCCATTAGCCAGGTCTAAAGCTTTGCAGAGGCAAAAACTAAAATTTAATGCGAAGAACAGCGTTCCTCGCAAAAAAACGAGGGTCATTGATGGGGATGCGGTGGTATTACACCCATCGCCCGAAGATTATGACTGCATGGGGGTCCTGGAAACGGGACCTTCCACTTCCAGTGCGCCCATTTAATGGGCTTTGTTTCCTGGAACTGCCGTGGTTTACGACCCAGACTAGAGGATCTCAAATCCATACTATCTACGCACCAACCTGTCTGTGTTGCTCTTCAGGAAACTTTTCTGAAGAGTAATATGACAACCCGTGTGCGTGGATATCATTGTGTGCGACGGGATGTTGATGTCGCATCATCTTCTTCTGGAGGTGTTTGCATTCTGGCATCCCAGAACTTTCCTCATAACGTCGTTACACTGACCACATCGTTGCAGGCTGTGGATGTGCGAATTCACACTCGCACATTAATCACAGTCTGCTGCATTTACCTGCCACCTAACGATGTAGTGTCACAAACGTATTTAGACCGACTAGTCGATCAGTTACCAGCTCCCTTCCTTCTGCTAGGTGACATCAATGGACACAGCCCTCTGTGGGGGTATGATGGTACAAATTCTCATGGTCGGCAGATCGAACGATTGATCTCTGATCACAGTCTCTGTCTGCTGAACACCGACGAGAAGACGTATTTCTATGCTCCCACTAGGACATTGCCCTCAGGGGCTTACCTTCTTCAGGTAAGTACGGGCTTCACGAACCCGAGGGACCTGAGTGAACTTTTCCTTTCCCATGGGGTTTACTGTCTTTGGTAAACACGGGTGACGCGCTCCCGGGATACCCTAGCAATCCTTCTCTATTTTCGACCCTCCTGCAAGTCATAACTTTTCTACTTTCATTTTCCTTTCTTCATTGTCCAGATCACATATTTTTACACGTTTCCATATCATTTACCAGATACATTTTGTTCATCTGTACTTTGTCATATTTTCCCTATATTCCGTTTTTTTTTTGTTGGTATCCGTTTTGTTTTCCTTTTTCTTTTTTCTGTTGGCTTGCCAACCGGCATGTTTGCCGTGTGCGGCGTCCCGTAAGGAGGAAAGTGGGATCCTGGGGATACCTTTTGCGTTCCCTTTGGCCCATGCTTCGCCTTAGACGGGTGGCAGTAGTGAGCCCGCTTCTGTCAATCGGCTGGTGGTAAGCCTCTTTGTGGATTCATCCTCAAAGAGACTCTGCTGTAGGGCTAGTGCTGCAGATAAGGGGTGCATCGAGTTTTCTTGATGGATCCTCTCCCTGATGCTGCAGTGCTATATCCTGGATGACCTTCAGGTAAGTGCCGAGCCTGGCAATCGCCAGTTGTCCGGTAACTGCCTCCCTCGTTGGACTCCATGGTGGGTGGAGGCACTCCAGGATGAATATCTTTCTCTTCATATGGATCTTACTTTTTCGTGCCTGGGTAAAGGCCTTGTTTTACCCACAAATGTAAACATCGATGACATAGCTAAACATTCCCGATTTTTGATTCTTTCCTTACCACACAATAAAATGTCTAATCATTCTCCTTTCGCTATCCAAAAAGCTTTGCTAGGTTTCGTTGGTGAACCAAAGTCAGTGAAAAAACTAAAATCCGGTGATCTATTAATAGAAACAAAGTCCGCTTTACAATCCAAATCGTTCTTGTGTGCAAAAACATTTCTAGATTCTCCGTTAAATATCTCTCCCCACAAATCTCTCAACTGCTGCCGAGGTGTAATTTCTGAACCTGACCTGTTGTGCGCATCCGAAGCGGAAATCCTCGATGGATTTTCCGATCAGGTTGTCACTCAGGTCAAAAGGATTATAATTAAAAAAGACGGTTCCAATTTTCCTACTAAACATTTAATTTTAACATTCAAAAGTCCCAAATTACCATCAACAATCAAAGCTGGTTATTTAAACTGCAATATCCGGCCTTATATTCCGAATCCTCTGCGCTGTTTCCAGTGTCAGAGGTTCGGACATTCAAAAACTGTTTGCAGGGGGCAATTAACGTGCTCCAGGTGTGCGTCCGTTTGACATTCTTCCACGGATTGCCAACTGGAGCCCAAGTGCGTTAATTGTTCCGAACCTCACACTTCCAACTCTACAATATGCTCAAAATGGAAATTGAAAAAACAGATCCAGGAAATAAAATGTACGCGTAATATTTCATATATAGAAGCCCGAAAATTAATAGTTCCGCAATTCTCTCAAACTTACGCATATGCCGCTAAATCTTTTATTACCACGTTCACCCAAACCGATCCTAATTTTACAAAAGTTGTATGCCCACCTCTTAAATGTCTTAAGCCATTGAATTCTCCATCCAAATTGCCACCATCATCTTCGCCACCGCTTACAGTTGCTACATCATCGTCATCTTCTCAGGCGGATATTTTATCTAAAATAGTTCCTCTTAAAAACGCTACATCTGTAAATTCTAATATTCTAAATACAGTTACTCCTACTTCTCGAAATATCCCTTCCCCTTATCTCTTGGTTTTAAAACAAAAACTAAAAAGCAAAATAAGATAAATCGCCCATTCCGAAATATCTCTCATCCTGGAACAAATAGTAAACCTAAAGTTGATATAAAACTAAATGCCTACAGACCAAAAAAAAGTGCTCTACCTCCTAAACTCGGAGATGATGATGATGATGATAATGATGATTGTATTTTATACGATGTGGATGATACCTGGCTCATGGATACCATGGATCAAATCGAATCTACAAACCTTTTGAAGAAAAAGAAAACTCGGATTCGACCTTAGTTTATTGTTTCACGCTTTTATCTGATTTTAATCTGATATGATTACGTTTTGTTTTAAACTGCTATTTTATCATATATATTAACAAAGTTTTTAATTTTTATAACATTTGTCTCACTAGACTTTTAAATTTTACTTTAGCGCAATGTTTTAATTCTTGTGTATAACCGGGTTTGGCGCAGCATAGCCATATCTGGCTCTTGTGCCATTAAATTTCAAAATCACTCACTCCCCCACTTACCGCTTCAACCGGACAGATTGGGATTTATTCACACGGTTAGCAGTTATTACTAATAACTTTAGTTTAATTATAACTGCTAATTAATTAATTATATGACTCTGTCCACAATGTCACTGCCAATATCGTGGACGCTGCAGAAGCAGCGATACCGAAGAGTGGAACATCACAGAGGAAGATGAGTAAACCATGGTGGAATAAGGAATGTCAATCGTCCTACCGGGAACAAAGGAAATTGTGGGGTATCTTCAGACGATATCCCACAACTGAAAATCTCATAGCCTTTAAAAGGGCAAGGGCGATTGCTCGCAGAGTAAGGCGACATAGTCAGAGGGAATCATGGATCAGGTATGTCTCTTCCATCACATCGTCTACCACAAGTCAACAGTTATGGAGAAAGGTAAAAGCTGCAAACTCCCTGTATCGGGAATTTTCTATCCCGATACTGGAAACTGCAAATGCTGTGCATTCTTCACCTTTCGAAGTGGCCAATGTCATTGGCCACTCTTTTGCTAGTGTGTCAAGCTCCGATTCTTACAGCGCTAAATTTTTAGCGACTAACAATCGTTCTGAGCAGACACCTATCAACCTCAGGTGTCGGCAACCACTCCCTTACAACTGTGACTTTGACATGTGGGAATTGAGAAAGGCTCTGTAATTGGCTAAAAATACCAGTCCAAGCTCTGATGGAATAACATACGATATGCTTCGCCACTTGAGCGAGGATTCACTTGTCAGTCTCCTTTACCTATTCAACCGAATATGGAGGGAGCATGTGTTTCCTACCCAGTGGCAGGAAGCAATCGTTATTCCCATTCTGAAGCCTGGTAAGGATCCGAAGAACCCTCTCCACTATAGGTCTATTGCTCTGACGAGTTGCCTGTGTAAGACGCTAGAACGTATGGTCAATGCCCGTCTCGTTTATCAAATGGAAATGGATCAATGCATTCCTCCGTTTCAGAGTGGCTTCCGTAAAGGAAGATCCACAGTAGATAACATCCTTCTACTCGAAAGTCAGATTCGTTCTGCTTTCGTACGGAGGAATCATTTGGTTTCTATTTTCTTTGATATCGAAAAGGCATATGACCGTACGTGGCGCTATGGGATTCTGCGCACTCTTTACGATTATGGTCTGAGAGGCAATTTACCTCTTTTTATTAAAAAGTTTTTATCGTTTAGATCGTTTAAAGTACGGGTTGGTAATATTTTATCTTAATCTTTTATTCAATTTGAAGGAGTTCCTCAGGGGAGCATTTTGAGCCCCATTCTTTTTATTTGTCATCTGTCAGCTATACTTTCTCATCTGCAACCATCAGTTCATGATTCATTATACGTTGACGATCTGCACATTTCCTGCGAAGGATCGTCAATGCGTATTATTGAGCGACGACTTCAGACCGCAGTCAATAACCTGGTTACATGGTGTGATGCTAATGGGCATAGTATTTCTCCCAGTAAGAGTAGTTGCGTGCATTTTTGTAGGAAACGGTGCCTCCATCCCGATCCTGACATTCGCATCCGTAATACGTCTATTATTGTCGTCCCTGACGTCCACTTCCTCGGAGTAATTTTCGACCGCAAACTCACTTTCCTTCCGCACATTTTACATCTGCGGAAGAAGTGTGAGAAATCCCTCAACATCTTGAAGGTGTTATCCAACACCTCTTGGGGAGCGGATCGAATTTCTCTACTCCGAGTTTATCAGTCGGTGATTCTGTCTCGGATCGACTACGGATGTATCGTTTACGTATCTGCTTGTAAAACTACCTTGCGGAAACTTGACCCAGTCCTCCATAATGCTCTGAGAATCTGCTGTGGTGCGTTTCGAACGTCACCTGTGCAGAGCCTCTATGTCATTTGTAACCAGCTGCCTTTGGCTTCGCGATGCTTGAAACTGTCGCTCTATTATCATTTCAAAATGTCATCTCTCCCATCTCACCCATTAAAGACCATTTCTATCAGCCCGTCATTAATCAGATTGTACAGTGCTCGTCCTTCTTTCATCCGTCCTTTTTCTGGAAGGGTGAAAGGCATCATCGAGGAACTCAGCCTACATGACTTGGGTATTCAACAAAGAAATTTTATTAAATTTCCACCTTGGAATGTTCCAAGGTTTACTTTCCATAACCCTTTTGCTTTATTCAGCAAATCCAACACATGTCACATTGTTCTCCAGAGAATATTTGCCTTCCATCGCTGTCAGTATGAGGATTTTATTCCTATATACACGGATGGATCGAAAGGAACTGGATACGTCGGCTGTGGTGTCGTTTCAAATGGCATCAGGCACAGTTACCGGCTCGACTCTTCCTGCAGTGTCTACACTGCCGAAGCAGTCGCCATCTACTGTGCCCTGAAATTAGCTGAGACATCCAGTTCTCGAAAGTTTGTTGTATATACTGACAGCAGGAGCGTCCTGGAAACATTGGTTAATATAAACGATCGCTGTCACCCTATTGTGATGGAGATTGCAGACATGATTTGTTGTCTTTATAACAAGGGTTATATTATTAAATTTTGTTGGGTACCTAGTCATGTACGTACTTTAGGAAATGAACAAGCGGACTCGGCTGCACGTTCGGCAACGAATCCTCTGCTGCTCGCAGTCCCATTTGAGGACATTCGACGTCATATTTTAATGCTCATTCATCAGACATGGCAGGAATCGTGGAATCTACAAATTAACAACAAATTACACTCGATCATTGGAGAATGGCCTGTTTTTCCAATGCGTAGAGCCGATGTCAGGCTGACTCGCCTGCGCATTGGACATACTCGTTTTACTCACAAACATCTTTTGTTTGGAGAAGATGCTCCCGAGTGTCCTTCCTGTCATGTCCCTTACTCTATTCATCACATTTTAATTGACTGTCCGGTGTTTGATCATCATCGCCGGACTTTTTTTCATTCATCTGTTTTAAATCTGTCTGACTTGGTGGGGGAAACCCCCCACCATAATTTATTTGCTTTTTTACGACATATTGGCCTTTTACACCACATTTGATTTTTAACTTTTTATCTTTTGTGTATTTCTTGTGTTGGTCTTGTTTTTTAATGCCATTAAATTTTAATCGATTTTAACAAGTGTTTGGCGCAGCATAGCCTAATTTGGCTCTTGCGCCATAAAAATCGACAATCACTCACTCACTCACTCCAATAATTTCAATGGCCAAAAGTCTCCAATGCCATTCAAGATAGCAGCAAATAGATCGAGGTTACGTTGAAATATTTGAATACCTAAAATATTGTGTAGTGTGTATGTATGTACACTCTATTCAGCAGTAGGTGGAAACTAAATTTTTACCATTTTCTCCAAAAATAAGAAGGGAAAACGGAAAAAAAGACAGCAAATTCAAATAGTTGATAGAATTTAGTTTTATATAAATTGGTATAGCACTTATTTAAACATTCGTGAATAATAATATAAGTGGTCTCATATTAAAAGTCGTTATAGCAAATAGGAAAAACTGTGTTCTATTTCACGCTTTCTGTTGGAGAAATGTCCTACCATTTAGTGGTTGCCACAGTTCAGTGGTCATTATAGTGAGCTCGTAGTCGACATTGTTCTCGGAAAGTCGTGGGCTTAAATCCTGATGCCATTTAAGACTCATCGGGTTGATGCACATTCAATCCATTAGGGTTCCAAGTCATTCCAGAGTCGTGGTGTGAAGGTTTGCAGAATGGGTGTCAACCTAAGTGTCGTCGTTCTCATCGCTTGATTGTGATACAAATTACAAGTTATATCACCAATACCTATCCTGTTACTTCCAAGTGCGACGTTAATATGCAATTAATTAATCAAAGTCACATCCTTTAGTGACACTTTACAGTTTTGGTGGGATATAACTTTGTTTGGTTACATTTCTCTGGTTTCACGAAAACGTTTGAATGTGTATTCTAAAAATAATAAAAATTTTAATCAATCAAATACGAAAGAACTGTGTAAAAAACCAATTAACTTATGTTATACTCATAGAGTAAAAAGTGTATTGTGAGATATGAAATGTATCCCATATAAATTTTAAGGTTCGGAGTTATTGATACAGTTTCTCATATGATACAACAACAAAAATTTCTATTATTCATGATTTCATTAAATATTTTATAAAAGAAATACACGAAATAATTGCCTTAAAATTAACACAACGAAACACTGTACAAAATTTAATAACTTTCCTTCTTAAAACTAGGGTAAAAAAAGCTATCACCCATACACTACAGGAAAATCGATTGGGTGTCCACTTATTGAGAGTAATATTACCTTAAAATTCTTTTGATGGTTAGTGAACTGGAATTTCGAACATAAAGCAAAACATTGATTGATAAGTTCTCAAACAATAAATAACCCAATCAAAATGAGCCTCGAGGAATTCCAGACAAGAGAAATTCTATATGGCTAAAATAAATTACATTTTTCTGTTTCAATATAACTCAGAATTCAATTGTTTGTTCTCTAATAAGAATCTTAGTTGACCAAAAAGAAGAAGTTTAACTAACATTTATTATCGCTAGACACATTACTAAAATTTTAAATAATGTTTTGGATCACTGATTTTCATTTCATAACAAATATTAATAATAAATTTTTCAATAACTGCATCGAACCTTTTAATTTCGTTAAATTAAGGTAAACAAAAGAAGCTATGTAACTTTAAGTGAAATTTCCCATTGAAGTTGTTAAAAATTAGTGGCGGTTATCCATCGTTATTCGGCTTTTGTGTCATGCCTGAATCTACAATAATATATTAACCAAAACAACCAAAATCCAGTTGAAGACACAAGAACAGAACACATTCTCAATTTATTATCACTGTAGAATATCTGAAATCGCTCTCTATAGAATCTCAACCTGACTCACAATGTTAATTTGGGGGCCGCGGTAGCCTAGTGGTCAAGGTCGTGGACTAGTGGCCGGGGGTTTTCGTTCAGTCGCGGGTTCGATCCTTGGCCGCCAAAGACCCGCCGTGTAGCCGGGGCTGATGCACGTTAAATCTGTTCGGAGCCCAAAGTCCTCCCGTTGGCGTGGTGTGGATGAGGAGAGGGGGGTGCCAGCTCAGGTGTCGTCCTCGTCACTTGACCGTGGTTCAAATTTACGAGGTCCATCGCCAATAGCCCTCGTGTTGCTTCTAGTGCGACGTTAATATAAACTAAACTAAACTAAACACAATTTTAATTTATGACTTAAATAAAAAAAATCTATCTTACCACAGTCCACTTGTCGTAGAAATAAATTTAACTTATACTAAACTTTCCAGCATATCAATTCCAAATAACACGACACTACAAATTCTTATCCATGAATAATCAAAAGGTTATTTATCTGATTTCCAGAGTCGCTTTACGGGAAAGCTGATGGAATGAAAGAGTCGTTGTCGGAGGATTCCTGAAAACGTATTATCCTGAGGATTTCACAAAAACGTAGTAATCCACTAGGATTAGTTTTTTTCTATTTATTTTCATTTCAAAATAACACGGAACAGTGCACATAGCATAACACTAGAAAGAAACTATTTACAAGTCTTAAATCGATGTTACTTCGTTCGACCACATATATATACAGTATGAAAAGAAAAATAAATTATTACACAAGCGCGTATTCACGCGTATGCGTGAAATGAGTCTCCAATCAGAAGCAGACTCGAGACGCAACACCTCTCGTTCTTAATTCTACAACTCTCTTCGACAATAACTACGTAGATTAATTATGTTTGCGTAACGTTCTTTTATCCAGAAAACTAACAGAAGAATTTGAATCTCAATAACTATTTTCTCTGGCGGCAAAAAAGTCCTCATAAACACAAACATAACTTACCTGATGTTATTATGAATTGTATTAAACAATAGTTAAGAGATTTTTCATGTCCTGAACTATACTCTCTAGATGCCTGCTTGGCAAAATTCAAAATTTAAATAGCATCATCTGGCACATAATCCCAATAAATGTATATGTAGAATTAGGAACTTTAAAAACCGGAAAGTGCAAAGCAATATCTCTATTTAATCAAGGATTCATTACAAAATTAAAAGTTTTAAGTTTATTAAATGTTTTTACATGGATTTTATACATGTCGAGCATTACAGGAAGCAGATCGTGTTCACATAAAGAAAGCAAAAAAGGCAGTTTTACAAAGAACTAATAAAGCTAGAATTAAAAACAAACTATTAAAATATAGACAAGAAGATAATCTAGCAGATGACCCAAGCAATTCAAGCTTTGGTGCTGGTATCTATTAGTGACTGGTAAGTTTGTAATTTAAATTGCCTTTTCTCAAAAGTGTAAACTTCAACACAAAAGGAACATTTTTAAAAAACCTACTCTTCTTATAGCTTTGAAACTTAGTGCATGTATTACTAGTACATAAAGGAATATTTTAATGAGAGCTTTTGTCAAAAAAATTTTAGAGGTTGAAATGTACACAAATTTTCTTTATTTTTTAAATGTTCAAGTGTTAATCCACATAATAATTTTTTTAAAAAAAACTAATTAAATTTCAAAAAGGCTCTCATTAAAATAATAATAACTATTCAATAAATCAACACAAAAAATTGGTAACTCTACATCCAGTCAATTTTTTAAAAATGCACCTTAAATTTGGTCATTTTCAACATTACGGAGATAAAAAAAAGCTGCGAGAAGTGACCCCCTTAAGCTAATTTACAATTTTTTAAATACCTTTTACATGTTGGATACTCAGTGTATCTAAACCCTTACACAAACTTTAAGATTAATTTAAAAGATACAACAACAGGCAAGGACTTTGACTATATCAAAGATTAAAATATTCAATACTATTAAAAAGGATAAATAATTTTATCTACTTCTAAAATATATATAATTAAATAAACGCTACCAAAGTGTCTAATGATAATCCAGCTTACGTTACGCTTGGGTTAATATATTATCACTACTCAATACTGTATATTAAGAAATCAATACTTTATTAATCAATTATTTGTCATTTATTCTTATGTTCATAGTTCGGAATTAAAAAATATTATTTCCCTCAAACATTATTAATATTTTTCATATCATATAAATAATTATTAAGTAAATGTGAATCAGCTTCAAACTGTATGGGTAATTGAAATATCAGACGATTAAAAAACATGAAAAGTATCTCTGAAATGGGTAACGA
>BMAW01019768.1:0-42861 GCA_019974015.1 Nephila pilipes
AATGGGTACCCAGCGTCTGGGGGTATAGCCGGGCACCCTGCCCCTGGGGATTATATCAGGGGACCTCAGGGACTTGCCTTCTTCAGGTAAGTACGGGAATCATGACCCCGAGGCACCTTAGTGATCTTTTACTTTCCCATGGGGTTTACTGTCTTTGGTAAACACGGGTGACGCACTCCCGGGATACCCTAGCGATCCTTCTCTATTTTCGACCCTCCTTCTTGTCAACCATTTTTACCTTTTTTTCAACTTCACGTCTAGACCACAGTTTAATCTTGTTTGGCGCAGCATAGCCATATCTGGTTCTCGCGCCAATAAACTTTACATTCACTCACTCACTCATCAGTCGGAAAAAAAAAGACTACTCCTTTGATTGGTTTCGTTAACACTGCACAAGAAGGAACACGGGGACTGTTGGCGACGGACTTCATAATTTTTAATCCAGGTCACCAGCGCTTGCACCCCCTCTCCTAACTACACACCACTCCAACGAGAGGAATTTGAGCATCGACAGATTTAACGTGCATCAGCCTCTGCGATCAGCGGGTCTTCAATGGCATCAAGGCTCGAACCCACGATTCAAAGAAAATCGCCAGGCTCAATCATGACCTCTAAAGACTACTCGAAGGGGATTAGTTGTACTTTCTGAATGATGAATGTATTAATGAGAAATGTAGTTTGATCCTTTATTTCTTTTCATGTTCCTTAATTTTATGCATGTGCCCTAGCTCACTGTATTCACTCATAGACATAAATTAAAGAGCTAATTAATCAGGGCCTTTGAAAAAATGTTTCTAACTTTCTAAGCGCAATTTCTCTTGACTGACCTGAGCACAATGGATCTTCTTTGAGGGGCAGTTTAACTACGTATCTCTGGGTGTCATCGCTTTCAAAATTATCTCAAAAATGTTGCCCGGGTCGCACTAGTATTTTTGCCGTCGTAGGCAAGGCCAAAAGATGCCCCCCAACTCAAGCTAAGAAAAAGTTAAAATTTTTTCAGAAAGAAAAATAGAATTATAAAATAACCACGTTAGCCAGAAAAATGTAACAACGACAAGGCAATAATACTAATATAAATTTAAGAAAAAATTGTTTTATTGAAAAACAAAATTTAGAAATATTTTAGACTATTTAACGAAACGAGAAATAGCAAATTAAAATTACTTCTCTAAATGTTTTCTATCACTCCTTAAATTTTTGCTCATGAGTTTCGAAATACCCTGAGTACTTTTAAGACAATAAACAAAATTAGTACAATAATATACAAAAAGACTAATCCTCAATTAAAACAATCTTTTTCGAAGTTTATTTCCCGAAAAATCAAGAATTACTTTTTTTCTGTTCTAATTTATTACTCTAATCATGTACAATGGTAAACCAATAAGACGATTTTGAGTATGGACATGGTACTTAAACATTTCATTTTATTATTTTTTTAATTTAGATAAAGTTCTTTTACCGGTAGAAAAACAGTTATGCTTAGTTTTTTTTCGTCATTTATGTTACATTTTATTATTATTGTTACTAATGTCGTACTTAAAAGTAATACGTGGGCTATTGCAAATGGGCAACGCTTGCAAAATTTTTAAAACATTTCCTGAATTTCGCCAAATTTTAAGGGAAGTAAAGTCAACTGGATATTTTATCACTCAGAGCTTGGTCTAAAGTGTTAAGATGTGAGGAATAAGCATCTGTTAAGACGTTTTCGAGATCTTTACAATGTGCCAGCAATTCATTTTTACATAGGTTTTAAAGTTTATGAATGTCATATAAAAATTCAAATGAGTCACCGTAACTATTCAGTAGGTTGTATCTCAGTTCCACTGCTCTGATTGCATGATCTGTAGTAAAGGGGGGAAAAGAATTTGTATTATATTTTTGTTTTGGATCTTGTATCGGTTTGTTTAAACTTTCATATGAAAAACGTTTTTTAGCACTAACACGGAGACTTAGTGTAGTCCATTCAAAGTTTTTTTTTCTACATCGATTGGGCTGACTAAGTTTTCAGCTTCTGAGATAATGCGGAGGCTCTCTTCAACAACAACGCCTTAATAACTTGCCCGAGAGAGACGTCTGTTTTAATGTAGTTCGTAAAGTCGCAACAAAAGAACTACAGGTCAACTTTTCATCAGATCCACTGGTCCAAGGTTCGATGCACGCCACGCGCATCCCAAGGTCAACGAATTCTATCCCTCCTCCATGAGTTTGAAACCATCAGCCTCCGATTTTTTTCTTACTATTTACACTAATTTTTTTTATTTTTCATTTAAATATTAAAGTTGATGTTTACAAGATGAAGTGCTTGTCGCTAAGCAAATGTAACATTTTGGGTGAATGTCGCTCGCTAAAAAAAAGTATTGCAATGTTCTCAAACTCAATTTTCAAGTCGAACTTTTAGTATAGTTCTACTGTCCTTTCGCTTCTGAAATTTTGGGTAGAAGGAATTGGTCCCGCTCCTTCCAAAACCACGAGACATAAACATTTGTTTTGTCTGGAGAGCTGAATGTAATAATTAGCTTTTGGTCGCTAAGTACTCCTATCGGGCCAGGAATCGACACCTGCAAAACTGGACATCTGATGCGGGTGTGTTCTTGGCTCCCAGGAGAATCGGACGCTAACAGGTCAAAGTTCATGAGAAACAGAAATGTTGCTTGTCCTTTGTCACGAGTCCAGTTGTCTTTAATGAGAGCCATATCCGAATGTAAGGGGGACCACTGACCAATTTGCTGAGTGTGGGTTCATGCGGCAGCTCTCCTTAACAACAATGCTAGATGTTGAAACAACTTAATAACTAGTTTGAGAGAGACGTCTCTTTTAGTGTGGTTGGTAAAGGCGCAACAAAAAGTGACCAGTCAACTTTTTATTGGACCCACTAGTTCAGAATTCGATACGCCGCTGGTACACCAAGGTTAAACAACTGTCTGCCCCTCCAAGGGGTCAAAAACACTCCACGCCGAAATGGTGAAGCAGGATTTGAAACTAAAGGGGGACAACGCCTAGAACTTCTGGTTGCAAATGCTCTCGACGCAAAAACACTTATCTCAGTGAGTCTAAGACAACTGCACATAAATCACAAAAAGTGATTAACAGCCTACGGTACACGTGTACACGACAAGAACTGCCATTCAAGTAGAGACAGCTGATAGTACAAAATGGAAACTGTTCAAAAAATTTAATATATCACGGAGAAGAGGAATATATGACCTTCTCTACAATTATCAGTTAGAATGTTTCTCTTCTTATCATCACAATAATACTACAAGAAGAGTATGCAGCGGGTCTTTTCAACATCAACACTAGAAGTTAAAATGCCTTAATAACTAGCCCGAGAAAGACGTCTCTGTTAATCTGATTGGTAAATGCGCAGCAAAAATACGACCGGTCAGCTATTCATCGGACTCACTAAGTCCAGGGTTCAATATGCCGTCGGTATCTCAAGGTAAACTAACGCTTTTCACCTCCACCGGGTCGAAATAATCTGTCGCCAAAATAGTGTCAAAGGATTCATCTGCTCTGTGGCCACGTAGTGAATGAAGTCTTAAGAATAAAAATTAAGATTCTAATTTAATTATTTTAGTAATAATTAAAATTTTACGATACCCCTTCATAAATATTTTTGTCTCTTTCTCAAAAAAGAAAGTGATAAAGATATTTGCGGCCAATTAGGTAAGAATAGTCATTGTACTCAATCCGTTATACGTCTCTACGAACGAGAAATTGTTTTAAATGAACTTATCTGTTCCATTCATTTTTAATTAATTACTTTTTAACCTGCGGTTTGATTTATTCTTTAAATTTTTGTAGTAAAATCTAAAATGTATACAAATGAATTTAATGTTACACTATTACTACATATACGCATTTAATTCTTTTACACATTCGCGGAAAAACCAAGAAGGTAACCTTTTTTTTTAAAAAAAGAAAATCATCATATTTTACTCAAAGTTATCCTAAGTCATTCATCCTTTTCTAAATTTATCAACACCCAGAGAAAACAGAGTATTTTTTTCTTATACACGAATTTGAGTTTCTTTTTAAATACATTTACTTGTGTGTTCGAAATAAATAGATCAATTGATCATAAATAAATCCATAACTTCCAAATCTTAAAGGATAATTTTATTACGGAAAAGTAATCCTTTTCAAGAACAGCGATAAGAGAATTAGTAGCATAATTGAAAAAGTAAGGAAAAAAGAGCGAGACTTATAGATGAAATAGAAAATGCAGGAAAAAAAAAAACATAAGAGAATAGAATAGTTGATAGAGAACAGATTAGCTGGCTATGGAATTTTCTGCTCTTCGTTACTAGGGGAATGGTTCGGAACAGTAAATGGACAGGTTTCAGGGGAAGCATTGATCTACTGAACTTTTGATAAACTTATTAAAAAATAGGTAGCTCTTTTGATCCCCATTCCTATATACCTCAAGCCAGCCATGAACCCACGGTCTGTCCATATTCGAAACCAAAATTCATCAAGACTATTTATACGAAATACTGACTTTGCTACAATCTAAATTTAACCTACAGAATTTAGGGGAGGAGATATTGCAAATCAAAAATTATTTTACCTTGAGCAAGAATGTGGGGTATTGTAGCCAAACCTCCTGTATTTAGTAGGTCTATTGTGGTGTTAATGAAACTAAACTAAACGATCTCGATTTTTGCTTTTGAGGTAAGTAAAATTTAATATTTTAAAATGCTTTCAAAATGACAATAAGAATTTACCTTTGGTTACTACTAATGAAGCATCTCATCATTTGACCTGGACCAAAATAGCTAAGTCTATCGCCAATCATTTGTTATCAGCTGTGGTTCTGAAATTAACTTTTGCAATTTCGAACTCAGAAGTCTGAATTATTTTGATCTAAGCATAGCCATTTTATTTCATTCGAATAGCATTTGAATTTCTTAAAATTTGCTTACGTTTTTGGAGGGTTAATGAGTATTCGGACAAAATGATCCATAACTTTTAGAAGTATAGCCAAAAATTACACACGCCTAAATAAAAAGTTAAAATCAACAAATATTGAAGCCAAACTGATTGTCTTTGAATTAATGTTTAGAGAGGTATTCAGATTTAAAAACTATCGATGTCTCTCTCTTTCAATGCTCACTGCTAAGTTCAAGCAATAAGCGATATACAAACTAGCCTATCCCAGAAATACAGCTTATGACAACAGCATTTGTTGCTCAATATTTGATGCAAGCCAATCAATCAGAAATTATAGTTATTTCTTTATAACTTATTAATTAATCTTTAGTTTTTCACATTTTAAATCTTTCCAATGAAATGATACGTTTGCAAAACCTGACAAAAGTAATCGATAGATATTTTATCCAATCATGAATTACTCGTATTCCTTTCCTTATAAACTTAGATGTTGACAAGTTTTGTTTATATTTGTGATATGATAAAGGCATTGAGCTGTCAAATGCACTTAAACATTTGAATAAATAATCAGTATAAATCAATAAAAACTGAAATTATAAGTATTTATATATATTGTTCTTCTATTTGAAATGGCTTCGATAGAAAAAGTTAAGATTCTTGTAGTTGGTGATTCCGGTAAAAATTTTTCATTACTTACACGTTTGCATGATTTGGCAGTTTAAATTGCTGATCATTCATATTTTCCTATTGTATGAGACAATCAAATTAATATAAAATTTAGCTTCTCCTTTTTATAATTACAAAGTATTTAATCGTGGAAATTCGTATTAATTGTAGAAGTATAATTTTTCTGATTACCAACATTTTTTTCTTTGGAAATCTAAAATTTGAAGTAACGATAGCTAATTATTTTTTTTTAACTCTGAATGAGTCGGGCAGCTAATGTATGATTTTTGATATTATAAGATTTAATGCTGAATGAAATAAACAAAACCGACTGAATTATTTGAAAAAATACTTACTGTATTGAGAATGATCTTCATAAATTGACAAGATTTTGGTTTTAATATAATCGAAAGAATATAATCTCTTCAATTAATTGCTTCTTGTTCATACTGAAACAATATCTTGCACAAAATTTATTTATAAACTATCTCTCCATCATAAAAAGGAAGTTTTTTGTGCCAATTATGAATTTTTTTACTTATATCCTAACTGTTTGTGGAAGCCCAAAATTTTACATTTAAAATTAGTTTTTAGTCAAATTTTTGATGTATTAGAATATAATTTATAAAGAAAATCAAGAATTTATTGATATCATTTATTGTATTATATTAATTTTATATCTAATTGAGATTCTAAGAAATTACTGAAATGGAAGAAATAGCTTCAAATGGTATAGAATTTGATGTTTGCTTTTTTGGGTAGAAAATTGGTAAATAAGTTTTAATGTTAGTGTGAATTGAAATTATCTTGATTTTCTGAATTATCTCCTTTTACCTTTAAAAGTCATATTTTTAAAATATATTCCCTATTCACTGAAATACTTAGTTATAAAATTATTTAGCTCCAGATTTTTTTTAAATTGTAAAATCTGTTATTCAGCAAACCAAAGGAATAAAAAATCTGTATCCTTCTAGTGTATTTACTAAACAGTAGAAAATTTTATCTGTATCCTAATATAAATACAGTTACATTTTTATCACATGCTAGAGAGTGTTTTTTGAACATGTGTAATTAATCTTCTCTTAAAATTGAGTTTTTCTCGTTTTAATGTGCACTTGTGATATTTTCTTTTCCTATTAATAATAATTTTCTAATGCTTTGTCATACAATTTGATCCTACTCCTTTTGCAATTTATGTGATTACATTAAGAATGAGCTGCTCATAGCTGTATTTTTGTATATTCCTTCTGAAATTGCTTATAAAGAGTCATTTTCATGTATGGTATATTTCATAAAGGTTATGACCTAAAAATAATCAATTAAATACAATCATTATAGTTATTTTAGCAAATGGTTTATTAAATTAAAGCTTATGAATTAGTGCTTCTTTCAAATGCATGTGACATATTTGATTCATCCTATTTTAATTAGAATTTTTTATGACATTATAGTGCCTATGTTTTAACTTATGTTGCATCAAAATATAATTTGAAACAAATTTTCTTTCTTTCCATTCACATTGTTTGAAAAACTGAGCTTAAAACAATCACTGTGAGTCAGTAAAAGTTCTTGAGAAACTCTAAGTTGAGTTTAAACTTGTTTTGAAACCAGAATTTTTTATTTAATATTCATTTAAGGTTAATATATTTTAATGAACTTCCAAAGGTAAAAACCTCAATGACAAATTTATCTCTTACAATGGATTTCTTGGTGAATGATCATCTTTCTGTATAAAAAATGCTACAAATCCTTAAATTTTTATTAATCTATCGAAAAAATGATAAAAAGTTTCTATAAAATGACCTAAATCTATAAAAATAATGTGTATACAAAGCTATTGTGAATCAATAACATTTCTTTAAAAAAGACTCAATTCCACCAAGTCTTTGAATTTTTTAAGCCATTAAAGCAAGAGTGTTAGAGGTATTAGTTATGATTTAATTCTGGTGATAGTTATACTTTTTGGCATTATTCACAAAGCATGTACTGTGGCTTTGGTAGTTTCATTAAACAGTGCTTCTGATAATCAGTGGATTTCAGGCTCATTTTTTCCATAGACCTTGTGATAAGAAAGTTAAAACACGTTGAATTTTCAGTTAATCTCAAAATACTTCTAAATAGTGGTACACAAGTTGGGTACTATCTCAAGAGTGTTACACTTGACTACAGTTTAAAATGTCTAGGTAAATAGCTTATTGTGTGTGTGTCTAGCTCTAGAAAAGATATTATTTCAAACTAATGAACCAAACATGATGCCCACACTGTAAGAATTTTTCTTAAGTATTAAACTTTCATGAAGACCTAATAAATTTTGAGGAGGTCTAAGTAGGGTCTTATGTAAATTGCAATTATTATGAAGAATTTTTGAAGAAATTTGATTTAATATGTATACAATTAATTTATTGTAAAGTAAATCAGTAGTAATTTTAATTGAATTTCATTTTATAACTAGTTTTAATCTATTATTAGGAGTTGGTAAATCTTCATTGGTCCACCTCATTGCTAATTCAGAAGCAATCACTAATCCTTCATGGACAATTGGATGTTCTGTTGAAGTAAAGGTATAAATGTTTATATTTTTTATTATTTTCTCATCATTACCTTTTTTTAAATTTTTTTATTTATTGATAATTTTTAATAAAATTTCATACATGTTCATTTGATTAAGGGTTAAAAGAACTTTACATATCTGTAAAAGAGCTGCATTGCCTTACAAATATTTTGTTAAACATAATTATGATTCTGTCTAATAATTTTATCACTTTTACATAGACTTATTTCAGTACCAATTTCTAAGTTTTTCATTTTAATAGTTTATAATTATAGTACATGTTTAAGGGATAAAACAAGATATTTTTTAAGCGATAGTGTAATATGCTGTAAGTGTGAAAATCTATAATGCATGTGAAATTTGAAATGGTACCAAAATCTATAGTGCTTAGATAGATTAATCAATTTCATAATGTTTTAACTTATTGCTGGAATTTTATTACAGAAATAATCTTTTTAATTATATTTTCCAATTCTTGTATGAAAAATTGCATAAAACTTTTGAATAAATATGCTTTGATGATATGATAAATGAAAAAATATAATTTTTAACATTTTTTTTTTTTTTAAAAATATTGTATGTTTTCTATTTATTTGAAAGTAAAAAAATAAAACTCTTTCTTCCTTATTAGTATTGATACAGTTATAAAAGAAAATGTATCCTGTATCTATATAAATGCATCTTGTATCTATTTAAAATCTGTTATTTCTAATATGCTCTCAGAAATGAAAATTCAAATTATGTAAATTGGTTATTTCACTTTCTTTCCTTCTCTTCTTTCCCAGCTTCATGAATATAAGGAAGGGACACCTTTCCAAAAGACATACTTCATTGAGATGTGGGATGTAGGTGGATCAAGTAGTCACAGGAACAGTAGATCTATATTTTATAATTCATTTCATGGTGAGAATTACTTAATTTGTTCAATAATTTTTCTTATTTAGTTCTTTAATTGTTTGATTTGAAAATTTATCTGAATGTTTGGTGAATTTTAAAATGGAACTTGCATCATCCAAGAGATATGTTTTACATTAATGTTATTAACAGAATTCAAATAGACATTCTCGTACATTTTGTTGACTCGTTTGCCTTGGCCAGCTTTTCGAGCCTATCCTGTTTTGTCTGACTTTATGTTTACTTATGTGTTAATAATTTATTACAGAATTTATGAAATACAGGGTGAGCATATTTCAGAGTTTCATAGGACTGCGGTAGTCTAGCGGTCATGGTTGCGCACTTGCGGCCATCTGTTTTCGTTGAATTGTGGGTGCAAGCCATGATGCCACAAAGACCCGCCGTATAGCCGGGGCTGATGCATGTTAAATCTACTGAGGCTCAAAGTCCTCTCATTGGCATGGTGTGGAAGTTAGGAGAGGGGGTGCCAGCTCAGGTCCTGTCCATGTCATTTGACTGAGGTTCAAAATCATCAGTCATAATACTGAGTCACCAACAGACCTCATGTTGCTTCTATTGCAACATTAATAAAGCCAATCTCAACCTCAGAGTTTCATAAAGTAAAAACTAAGTAGTTTTAGTTTAAGTTTAATATTTGATAAGTTTATTTCAAACAACTTTATGTTATACTTTCAATAAATTCTACATGAATGCTATTTGTTGTACTTTATTGCATAATATTGAATTTGTATTCAACTTCAGTCCAAAACCTGCAGAGCAAACCAGTAATTTTTTGCTCAGTCATCAAATTTGTGAATGTTTGTTGCATACACCCTGTCTTTTACAAACTCCAAAAAACAAATATAGGAGTCTAATGTTGGGTGATTGTGCAGGCCAAGGAATTGGTCCACCTTGATCAGTCCATCTTTGGTGAAACGTTTCCTGCAGATAGTCTGTAACAATAGTATCCTAATGTGGTGGTACCCCATCTTGCTGGGAGTAAACTCGGGGCTGAAGTTCCATCTGAGTTATAGTATAATATTATAAAATGTCAAGATATCCACAACTTTTATTACTGTAGGCTCATAGAAGAAAGATGGTCTTACTATTTCATGTATGGCGAATCAAAACTAAATGTTAAACTTTGGATTGTTACATTGGTGTTCTTTTACTGTGTAAGGATTTTCTAATCTCTGTCACTGTCAATTTTGTGAAGGATATTCATGGAAGTGTCTAAATATTTGTAGGTTTATCATTAGCATGTAGATTATGCAGTACCTGCACTTTTTTTGTACATATAACTTGCAGGTGTTTATGCATTACTTTCATGACTGTTGATTGTGGTATTCTCAGTTGCAAACTCGCATGAAGCCTTGATTTATTCAGACTTCTTGTGAAAGCCTCCCTCATTTGATCAATAATATCAGAGAAGACTGATGGGCTACCAACACCTTTCTGATGTTGCACATTTTCTGTATCGTTAAATTGCTGTTGCCAATGCTTAATGGTGTTCTTACTTGGAACATGCTGGTTTTGGTATGCTAAGGGAAAATGTCTTTGAATTGTTATAACAGATTTGCTTTCAATATGCCACAGAATGTTCATCACTTTTTGATGTATTTCAGACATTTTGATTTTTGAACTTTTGAATGTTATCTCCTACTTCGGTAGATTCCACCCACAAGCACTGCACACCAACAATCTAGAAAACCTTATTGAACTGTTCTCTCATTTAAAGAACTGTTGCTACATTATTTTGTTTTTGATTTATGGAACTCTGATAAGTGCTCAATAATTTATGCACTCCCTGTACATTTTTGATACTTTAATTGAGTAATAATTTGGAATTTTTAAATTTTTTTTTTTTCTATTTAATTTCAACAAAAACATGGTTTTTCTTGAGACAATTATAAGTGAATTTTTCCTCCTGTCTCATTTCCTTGAGACCTAAAATAAATATCTAAAGAACATTCAGTTTTACTTCTTAAATAAAAATTTCAATTATCTTTTAGATAAAATGTTCCCACTTACCTGAAATGAAAAAATTCAGTGTTGCTTCTTGCAGAAAAAGTTATGCTGGCCTGTGTTTTGGGATGCAAAGGGTGTCATTTTGATTGATTTCTTCATTTCAAGAACCATCAATGAGGCATGCTGTTGCGTCACCCTCACCAAACTGAAGTTTGCCATTTAACGTAAGAGACTAGGACTCTTGTGTTTAGGGGTTTTGTCTTCAGGCAATGCAAGACCCCTCAGAATTATGGATAAAAAAATAAAATGTTTGATTGTTTGGGATAAGAAAGATTGTATCACACAACTTACATCCTCAAACTTGCCCATCAATTTTTCATCTTTTCCCTGCACTAAAGTCATCACAATTGGAATATCACTTCCAAAGCAATGAAGTGCAACTGGCTGTAAAGAACTTCTTAATTCACTGGGCATCGATTTTTACTGGGATGATTTTATTGAAACTGATTTCATGGTATGACAAATGTTTCAATGTTGGTGGCAATAATGTTGAAAAATAACCAAAAGTTTGTATTTTGTTGTTATTGTATGTTTCTGCTTTATTGCATAAAGCTTCCTTGGGAAAAAGATTTATGAAATATTTGGAATATCCATCATATTTGTATAAGTAAGGGACATCCATTTAAATTGTAATTTATTGGGAAAATGTGAACTCTTTATGCGTGGTTTGTTATATTCTTATAAATTTTTCATTCTTTCCTGACTTAACTCTGGGTTACCCTAGTGATCCTTCTCTATTTTTGACCCTCCTTCTTGTCAACCAATTTTTGTCTTTTTTCAGCTTTTTCACTTCTAGACCACAGTTAAATCTTGTTTGGCACACCATACCCACATCTGGCTCTTGCACCAATAACCTTTACATTCACTCACTCTTTCCTGACTTATCTTCTAATGTATATCAGAGTTTTTAATAACTGCTAAAGTTTGATTTTGATCAGATTAGTTTTTCTTATCTGTTTACTATTGTTCTATGTGTTGGGAATTTTCCCAAAAAATGCATTGAACATTTCATTTGTAGGTGTTATTTTGGTTCATGACTTAACAAATCGAAAATCAAAACAGAATCTTAGGAAATGGCTTGCTGAAGTACTATCTAAAGACAGTCCAGGAAAAAAAAATAATGGTTGGTAAGTTAACTTTGGTAAGATTGTATTTTGATTCTCACATTACTTATGTTATTTTTGAATTTATTTCTATATTTATATTGAATTTTTATTTCAATATTTTGATTGGGTGGATTGTAGGATTCCTTCCATTTGAATTTTGCATATGATTATGATTCAGAATTGCAAGATTTAAAACCACTAATTTGTTGTGTATCTAATATACAATATGGATTAATTATAAGAAACTTGATTAAATGTACATTTTTATTTGAAAAGAATATTTGTGTACTTTAAAATTTTCTTGATTCTAAAGCTTTGTTGCAATTGAAGTATAAGCTTAAATTTTAATCTTTTCACGGTGTAGTGTATCTGTGATGCGAGAGAACTATTTAAAATCATGCATGGTGGTCTTGGTAGCTTAGTGGTATTGACTTGTGGCCGGTATTGTTTTTGTCAAATTAGAGTTCAAGTCCTGATGCCATTAAAGATCCACTGTGTAGAAGGGTTCAATCAGTTGAGGCTCCTTCTGTTGGCATGGTGTGGAAGGTTTTAGAGGGAGGTTCCAGTTCATGTGTTATCTTTGTCACTTGACTAAGGTTAAAAATAGTGAAATCTGTCGCCAATAGTCCTAGTGTTGCTTCTAAGTGTGATGTTAATAAATAAAATTAATCAATTATTTGCAAAAGGCTTTTTAATAATTTTCTGAATATTATGGAAGTCAAAATTTAATTTGTTTCATACAAATATATTTTGTTACTCTTACAGATAATGTCGAAATACTTTTAACTGAATTTTAAAATGGTTATTTTTATTGGTTTTAAAGGTACAATTATGATTCAGAGCAATTCATCGATAATCCAGTTCCAGTTTTGGTGATTGGCACGAAGCAAGATCTTGTTATGGAAGTCTATCCACCTGGAAGAACTAAGCGAACAGCTTCGATTGCTGAAGAGTGTGGTGCTGATGAAATTTATGTGGTAATAGAAACATTGAAAATTATTTTTGACAATTACTTATAGAATATTCTATTAGTTTAACATATTTTGTAAATTTCAATTTTATTTGTAATATTTGAATACATTGTTATCTTGCTTGTATATATGATTATTATTACAATCAAATATTGTGCAAGTTTCTAATTTTTTTTTTTATAATGAAAAATAAGAACTTTATTGCTTTTTTCTTTACTAAAATTGCACAGAAAACTTAGATGCATGATATTAACATTGATTGATTTTGCTGATTAAACATGTACAATTGATATTTCAATATCAACTTTTAATTATTGACTTTGATGAAGAATTTAACCCTTCCAAACATTGGTTTTAAACAACTTTATGATTATATTCCTGATAGAGGGTGGCCCTCTGTCTAGAACAAGAAAAGTAATCTGATCTTTAGCATAATTGAAATTCTAATGAGATAGATGGTCAGAAAATTATTTAAAGCTGCAAATTGTATTTTTTAACTGCATTAAAGCTATTTCTTCTTATAGGATTGGTATTGGTTTTATCTGTTGTATTTGAATATCATTGTTAACTCTAGGATGGTTAAGAGAATCAACAGCTTTCGTTCCCTTATTATGTGCAGTGCTACTGTCAAATAGTCACTGAAAATGACAGCCATTTTACAATGAGTAGCTTCTGAAAATGTCACATTTTTCTGATGATGACAGGGATAACTTTCTCACTTTGAACAGAGTTCTTAATGAATTATTTGCTATATATTAATGTAATATTTACAACAATTGTAATATGTACTTTTAAACAATTCAGTAAATGATAAATATTAGGAATATTAGTTTTTATAATATTAAATTAAAATATCTGAATAAATACATGCATTTTAAAATTTTATGAAACATTTATTTATTATATTTACATAAAACTCTTGTTGTCTGTGATACTTTAAAACATGTAATTATTCATTATTTATATATTTATCATCATAAAACTTATTTATCATCAGAATTATCTAGCTTTTGTGCCCTTTTAGTAAAAAATTCCCACCAAATTGTGCAAGAAAAATACCTATAAGTTTCACTATGCTAGTACAGTGTATCTGCAACCATTTGGGTCAAAATAATTTGGACAAGCTCAATTAGTTTGCATACATTTTGATGTGCTATTCATATGTGAACTGGGCTCATTCATAACTATCAAATAGTTAAATAGTCTTGTATAGTGAAAATATTTGGAGAATATTTCACAAATGTGATCCATTTTTATTTCATAATTATGTATAATATGCTGATTTTATTGTAATTTTATTTTTAAATTGATATTACAATTTTACATGTATGTAGGATTGCAGACAAACTCGATCATTTGCACCTGGATCTAGCAATGCTGTGAAACTTAGTCGATATTTTGATAAGGTATGTGGATTTTCCTTTCTAGCTTCTATTTTTTTTATATTCATTACACTATTTGAGATAAACTACAATATTGTTCTAATTTAATAAAGTTACTTTTATGGTGTGGTATTTTTCTGAATTTTATGTTGTAGTTTTATTGCTATTTCTCCATATAATGAATATAACAAGATTCTATGTTTTTTTGAAAATATTTGCATTATTTTTTCTTAAACACATATGAAAATTCTTACAATTTACTTTTTGCATATATAAGTTAATTTTTGTTTACCGCTTTAATAAAGTTGAAAGTAAGACAGAACTTTTATTACTTTGCATTAAGTAATTTTGTGGGATAACTTATTTAAATTTCTTTTTTAAGGTAAATTTTAGAATTTTGTTTGAATATTTCCATTCAAGTTAAGATCTGTTCCTCTATTTAATTTTAAAGTTAAGCAGTTTCTGATTTTGAAAAAAACATAGACCTTGGAACACTGCAAATATTTTTTTTTTATTTATTAATGCACCATTTTTACTTTTTTAGAATAGGCTTATTATTGTAAAATGTTTTTAATTTTTGTGTCCAAATTTGGGTAAGGTACGCTCCTTGGAATCATGCCCAATTAAGTCATCTGATTAAGATAATTGGCTCTGATTAAGATATTTTGTATATAATTGAGTGAAATACTTTTTTGCAGGTTATTGAAAAGAAGTACCAAGGCCAAGGGAGTAATTATATGTCAGCAACTGTTGATAGAAGGCGTATGGCATCTTATGCCAATAAGCAAGGTCATGTTGATTAATTAGTGTTTTATTGTGTATTGAATTTGAATTATATATTTATATATATTGTACATATTTAGTTTATGAAAAAATATCTTTTTTAATAAATACTTGGGTAATATGGAGTATTGGTTAATTATTGTATTTATTTTATTGTTATTCACTTATTTAATGGCTGCTGTAGCCTAGTGGTTATAGCATCAGACTCGTGGCCATTGATTTCCGTCAAGTCATAGGTTTGTGCCTTAATGCCATTAACAACCTGCTATGTAGCTGGGGCTAATGCACATTAAATCTGTCATGGCTGAAAGTCCTAATGTTGCATGATGTGGAAGTTAGGAAGGGGGTGTAGCTCTGGTGTTGTCCTCGTTACTTGACTGAGGTTCAAAATTACGAGATCCTTCGCCAATAGCCCTTGCGTTGCTTGAAACCAACCACCCAACCAACATCACATATTTAACTTTTTTCAAAAGAATATTCAGGTTTTTGAATTATTCATAAGTATCGAAGAATAAAAAAAGTTCTTTAAGCAAAATATATTTTAAAAATCTATTACTACTAATCTGAAAATTTTTGGGTTCTATCCAGAAAAGTTTTGCTATCATCAAATTTATATATTAAATGGAATTAAAATATTGTTTTGATTGATGATTTTGAAATTATCAGATAATTTAATTCATTCTCTTTTTTTTAAATTATATATTTTTTTATAAGTTAAATGCTTGGATTCTTTTTAAGTGTCAAAATTTAAATATTTGAAGCGATAACTATACATACATATATTTATAAAAATGAATAATTAAAAAAAATGACAGTATATAAGCAATAACTTTTATTTTTGTCTTGATTAAAAATATTTTCAATGTAATGCATCAAAGTTTTATTTGAAATTCAAGATTGAAAATATGTTTTTACTTGGCAATACCTGTGATTGTTTGGTTTAAACAGTCTTTCACAATTAAAATCACTTCTAAAGTGCAAAATTATTTATTCTGTGTGGCATATTTACATGGCATGTTTTTAAAAAAATTTTAAAAATAGTATTCTGTAAACTTTATTACTTTTTGCTTGTTACATTTATTGAATTTTTACTCTTAGGTGTGGAATTTTGTTTTGATTAAACATTGTTAGAATCACTTTTATAAATTTATAGAGTATGAAATAATGTCTTTTGCTGGTGTTCATAGCATAACATAGGAAAAATTGTTTTATCCATCTATGTATAAGATGGGATATAAAATTATTTGGTTGTGAAGCAATTGTACATTGATTATCTAAATATGATTAGACATGAAAATTACTTATTTTGATGCAAAAAGTAAGACACACCATTAACATTTTAATAATTTATTTTTGAAACTATTGAAAATATATTTAAAAATGTCATTAAATATGGGTATTTTTTTTTCATACAGGCATTATATATTTAAATGCCACATGTCAAGGTGTTTGTTAATTTGAATTAGTGACATTGTAAAACTCGCTGTACCTTTCTGAATTTCATTTTTTTTTCTTCGGGAGGAGGATGTATGAGAAATGCGTGTATAGGAATCACAAAAGAAATATCACTAAGGGCAACATAAACAAATCTATAAAATTTTCATTTTTGTGTAAAAATTTTATTTTATGTAATATTCTTATTTTTTTTGATGTGTTAAATTTTTTTAAAAAATAATATTGCTTATATGAATTTAATATTAAAATTGAAAGAGAAATTTTTTACTAAATGTCTCATAGAATTATGAATTTTGTTTTACTTTATTTCCTTACTTTTAAAATATTAAATATAAATAATGAATTTCTCAAAATTGAACAAAATTTTATAATGTTTCCAGTTAGTTTTGAAAACTCGAACATCTTTGACATATTGTGTTTGTGGAACAGAAAATACCAATTGTTAGTCTTGGGAAAATGTTTTGAAAATGTATGAAATGTTTTTGGTATGTTAGTTTGTTAAAAGGTATAAAAAGTAATTTGTTGCACGTTTGCAAATTTCCTTTCTTACAACTATAAATACACGAAAGAAACTGAGAATACATTGGAATTATGAAAAAATGTATTTCTACATTCTTTTGTTGAATAATTTTAATGCATAGTACTATTAAACATTTTTTCATTCATTTCTCTAAATGTTGTTCATAATTTTTAACAAACATTTTTTTTTGTAAATGAACAAATTAGTGAGTTTCGTTATTTACAGTTAAAGCCTTGTTTGATTCCTTGTTGATTGGTGAAAAATCTCTAGCTATTGAATTCAAAAATTAAATTACCTATGTGTAAAAGAATAGTCCCAATGCAGCTCAAGCATGTCATAAGAGGCAACTAGAATGGGTACCCAGTGTCTGGGGGTATAGTCTAGGACTTTGTCCCTGGGAATTATATCAGGGGACGTCAGGGCTTGTCTTTAGGAAAGTATGGGCATCCGGACCCCAAGGCCCCCCAGTGATCTTATCCTTCTCCATGGGTGGTGCAGCATTTCCTGCTCTGACTCTTTTGCACCATTAAACTCCAAAGTCACTCACTCACTTTTCCATGGGGTTTATTGTCTTTGATTAACACAGTTGACCCCCCCCCCTCCGGGATACTCTAGCGATTATTCTCAATTTTCAACCTTCCTTCTTGTCTACCAATTTCTCTTTTTACAATTTCTTTAAAAAGAGATATATTTTTATATTTTTTTTTGTCTAGATCACAGATTTATCTTGTTTAGAGCAGCATGGCCACATCGGGCTCCTGCACCATTAAACTTCACTATTGCTCACTCACTCACTCTCTCAAAAATTTAAATTATGAGCTTTGAGTTATATCTTTTATTGCAATGCTTGTTTAAATACTTTTTTAACTTTCATAATAATTTGAGATAACTAAATTTTTATTGCTCTCTCTGAAGTTTTTATTACATTTGTTAGTCAGTTTATTGGGGGTTGGCTTTATTTATCAGATTGAAAATGCTCCAAATTTGATATCGTTTCAACATCACTGTTGTACTTGGAGTGACATATTTTTATATATTACCCATTTCTGTTTGCATTCATTTTTTAAAATAAAACATATTCCATTTCTGTCTTTTTTACTGTAGAGTCAAGCGTATTTTTAAATAATGTTAGAAATTGAAAATTTGTTTATTAATAAAATGTTTTTAAATGTTACACAGTACGTTATAAACAGGTATACGTTTCCGATAATATTTTTTTTATTAATATTGGAATATTCTATTTTAAAAAAAAGTTCCAAATTTGTGTTCCGTTTTTAATATTAAACAGAGGGAGTGGCATGTGTTGCTCACATGAATCATTAAAATTAAGTGTTTCTCTCAAAAATTCTTTTTTTATGCGTAGTTTATTTTACTTTATTACTTACATAAATTCTTCAGGAATGCAAGCTATGAAAGTGCTAAATTGCAATTTTTAAAAGGCAATGAAATTGGTGTTGGTTATAATATTTTTAACTTGCAAATGATGGTGAAAAAAACGAATTATTCAAGATGAAATTATGCATTGAATTATTAAATTGATAAAATTAAGATAATTCCAATACTACATGAGAACTTCAGTGTTTTTGTTTTGCTAAGGTATAATTACATTTAATAATGAAAAATAGGGCATAATATACAGTTTTTTTCAGAGTTAAATGATTTGATGATGGGGGAAAAAAAAACTTCTTTAATAAAGATCTATTACTTGACTGAAAATACCCTTAGTTTCTTATCTGATTAATTATAAGTGAAAAAACTATTTTAAAATCAAGCTTTTATACAAAGATGGAGTAGAAAGTATATATATATATTTAAAAAAAGAATATGAAATAATGTTTAATTTATAAAAGCTTGATGTACTTAATTTATCGATAATTACCTCTATATTTTAATTAAGTAACCATAGCTATTTATATATGAGGCCAAAAGAAGCGTTTATGCTTTAAACATTTATATATTATATATTTTACATAAAAATAATTTTTATATCTTTTGGTACATGTTTTTAAATCAATACTAGATTAAATTTTTTTACATGTGTTTATTTAATTCTATTTTTATTTGGAAATTTAAGACGAGGAGGGGGGGGGGGAGAAGCAGTTACGTGAACTCTTTACGTGTATACTAAATTTCAACTCGATTGGACGTTGTTACGTGTAAGATCTATGCCCTTCAAAGTTCGTCACTGCTCCAGAATATTATTGTATTGTCATCGGAAATATACGTATAGGCAAAATTTCAGTTCGATCGAGTGACAAGAATTGTGTTAAAATTCGAGTGCGAATTTTGAACTGATAAGATACATATGAACATGGCAAATTAAATTAAAGCTTGTAAAATTAAGAGTTGTAAAAAAGAATGTTTGCCAGTATCAGAAAATTCAATTTTTTAAAAAGCACACACATTTTTTTAAAAAAATAATTGTAAGCTTAAAGGGGAAATATTTAAGGAAAAATGATGTCCAAGTTCCTGAACTATTGTGCTTGTGGCTAAATTATTTTTTAGTCTTGAGCTTTTTACACTGGTAAATAACTACAGTGAAATTACTCAAATACACACAATCAGATTTGGAAAAAAAAAAAAAAAGAATTAAGTTAAAAAGGAATAAAACAAAATCTCGCTAAAAGTTGGATTAATTAAGTGAGTAATTGAATGTAAAGGTTATTGGCGCAAGAGTTATAGATCTGGCTATGCTGTGCCAAAGAAGATTTAACTGTGGTCTAGACGTGAAAAGACTTGAAAAAAGACAAAAATTAGTAGACAAGAAGAAGGGTCGAAAATCAGATTAATTGGGACCATAGCCGGTCCTGGATTTTAAAATCCGGATTAACCGGAGAAGGGATTATTACATAAAGTAAAAGACATGCAGAAAATCATCTTTGTATTGTACGAATCCGGCTACTTAAGACCCGCCGTGTAGCCGGGGTTGATGCACGTTACGTCTGTCAGGGCTCAAAGTCCTCCCGTTGGTGTGGTGGGGAAGTTCGGAGAGGGAGGTGTCAGCTCAAGTGTCTTTCTCGTCACTTGACCGATGTTCAAAATTACTAGATCTGTCGCAAATAGCCTTCGTATTGCTTCTGGTGCGACGTTTTTTAAAAAAACTGAACTAAAAATGTTTTTTATTTACATATACAGCGTAGATTTTATTTGGTGGTGACTTGCTTCATCAAATTGATGTACTGTTATAGAACACTTAGCAACGGGGTGTTCACGTTTATTTTCCTTCTACTAACCTTAAAGGAATTTTTTTTTCTATGACGCTATTTGATTTGAGAACCTCTGTTTGTACAGGAACATTGACGTATGTAAGTTAGTATTATTTTGTTGAAATGTAGTGAATAAGAGTGTTCAGAGAGCAAGATAGAAAGAGTTTATTAACTGCGAAGTGGTTGGAGTAATTTGAAACTTCGGATAGCGAGGTTAGATGTGTTCTTATACTGAGAAGGGGAAGCAACTTCGCACACGACGTTGAGTGTTTTGCAGACTCTAAGCTAATTGGATTGCTGAAATTGAATTTGGATTTCTTCCTGACTCGGACCCATCTTTAAAGCTATCCAGTTAAGTAAATTTTCTGGGAACCTATTGCTGAGGGCGCATTAAAGGTTCTGTTCCACATTCGCTATAATTGATTTCTGATTAATTTAAAAAATTGAATAAAAATCCATTTGAATAACTGTACCGATTTTTTCCTGTGTAGGACCCGTGTGGTGACCGGATATGATAGAATAGTCCCACTGTAGCTCATGCATGTCGTAAGAGGCGATTAAAATGGGCACCCAGCGTCTGGGGGTATAGCCGGGCACACTGTCCCTGAGGATTATGTCAGGGAACCTTAGGGACTTGTTTTCTTTAGGTAAATACGGGCATCATGACCCCAAGGCACCCTAGTGATCTTTTTCTTTCCTATGGGGTTTTCTGTCGTTGGTGAACACGGGTGTTTTACCCTTGGGCTACCCTAGCGATCCTTCTTTGTTTCCGACCCTCCTTCTTGTCAACCAGTTTTCGTCTGTTCTAAAAGATTCTGTTCTAAATTTTGATTTCACCGCCTCTTAAATTTTAGATTTTTTTTTCTTCCAATTTCAGAAGAGATCATGTTTTCAAGAATTTACGGTCACAATTTCCAAAATTAAATTTATCTTTGATTAAGCCCATTCTTAGTTTAAAGATAAATATCCGCTCTTAGTTATTTATCTTTGATTAGACCCACTCTTGGATTTTCCTATCGAAGAATAAGAGCAGCACTTTCGGTAATAACCTCCAGTTATTAAAATTTAAATATTTCATTCTAATTATTTAAAAAAAAAAATCACTAACAAAATACGATTTTTTTGTATCGGTTTAACTTGTAGCTTTCTTTTAATTAAAATTTTAAAATCCTAAGTTGAATATTAACGCTGACAGCTCTCGTAAATTCTGCATCTGTTCTGGCAGCACGAGTTTTGGAAATGTTGGTAAATTGTGACTGTCATCCTGTGATATCTGCTGTTGGAGGTATTGTATGCCGACTGTAAAGCTGAAGGATTGACATAAAATTTTGTTGGGTACCTAACCACATAGGTTTTCGAGGGTAATCTGAAAAGTTTCCGACTTTCACGTGAAGATGGCAGCATTCTTCAATAACAGCTAGGGAATGTGGTCGCGCATCTTTTGACAGAAGTTCATCAAAATTTCAGCCATTTTGGACTCGCAGTTGTTGACAGTCGTTGGAGCGAGTCGATGTGAGTGTTTTTGAGAAAATGGAGGAAAAAATCGAGTATCGAGCTGTCATTAAATATTTGTTCTTGAAAAGCAATATGTCTACCCAATCTATAGATGAGTTAGACATTGTGTACGGGGACCTTGCACCATCATTTCCACCATGAAATTTTGGGCAGCTGAATTTAAACATGGCCGTACCAGCTTGGGAGGCGGTGAACGTTCGGTACGCTTAAAACTTGCAACCACAGACGATAACATCGCAGCTAGAGACAGCAGAGGCTATGAATATGTCCAAAGAACGTGTTTGTTACATTTTGAATCAAGAATTAGGCATGAGAAAGCTGTATACGCGTTAGGTGCCGCGTTTGCTCACGTTAGACCAAAACCGTGTTTGAATGAACATTTTCAACGCTCTGTTGGCGTAATTTAGGCGCAATAAATCAGAGTTTGGGAGCCAATGAAACTTGAATAGACCATTATACGCCCGATACAAAATTACAGTTAAAACAGTGGACTGTGAAGGGGGAATAGGCTCAAAAAAAAAGCAAAAACTGTTTTTTCGCCTGGGAAAGTAATGGCGACTGTTTTTTGGGATAGTCATATGCAGTTATTTTAATTAATGATCTCCAAACAGGAAAAACCATTATAGGGGCATATTACGCATCATTACTTGATAAGTGAAGGCAGAAATCGCGAAAAAACGGCCACATTTTCCGGAAAAAAAAATTATGCTTCACCAAGACAATGCGCCATCGCACACTTCAACAGTTGCTATGGCGAAAAACCACGAATTACGGTTTGAGCTACTTGACCATCCTCCTTACTTACTAGATCTAACCCCAAGTGATTTCTTTCTGTTCCCTAATTTAAAAATTGCTCTTGGTAGACAGAGAATTTCATCAAATGAGGTAGCCACCACTTTCATAAACAATTATTTTGCAGAAAAAGACGCCGAGCACTATATGGACTGGTTACAGAGGTGGGAGCATCGCTAGGAGAAGTATGTAGACTTGCAAGAAAACTATGCAGAAAAATAAAAATAAAATTAAAGAAAAAAATGTTTCACACCTTTGTTGGGTCGGAAACTTTTCAGACCACCTTCGTATTAGGAAATGAACAAGAGGACTCTATACAGATAGCAATCTTGCTACAATACATGAAAGTGACTGAAAATAGGTTTATGGCACAAGAGCCAAATTTGGCTATGCTGCGCAAACCATGAATAACTGTCTTAGACGCAAGGAAGAGGGTTGAAAACAGGGAAGGATTGCTTGGGTGTCCCAAGGGGTTGCATCTCCCGTGTGTATCAAAGACAGTAAGCCCCATGGGAAAGAAAAATATCTCTAGGACACCTCTTGATCCTGATATCCGTACCTACTTAAGAAGTCAAACTCTGGGGGCAAAAGGCATGAGAAGTTTCATTTTTAAAGTCATTGAAACGACATGGTAGTAAATATCGAGTCTATAAACCCACTGGAAACTGCTCTCGGTGAAGTCCACAATTGGAGCATGGCCATACTTTTAAATGCGAAAAGCTAACCCGTGCATCATATATTGATTGATTGATTGTTCGGTTTTTCATAATTACTTATCAACGTCGCACTGTGGAGCTACACAAGGGCTATTGGCGACGGACCTCGCCATTTTGAACCTTGCTCAAGGACGAAGTTGACTTTTGAGATTGCGTCTCCCTTTCCAAACTTCCACACAACTCCTACGGAAGCACATGGGACCTCGACCAGATTTAACATATATTTATCCCACTATACGGTGGCTTTAGTTTAGTTTAGTTTTTATTAACGTCGCACTAGAAGCAACACGAGGGCTATTGGCGACGGACCTCGTAATTTTGAACCACGGTCAAGTGACGAGGACGACACCTGAGCTGGCACCCCCCTCTCCTAACATCCACACCACGCCAACGGGAGGACTTTGGGCCCCGAACAGATTTAACGTGCATCAGCCCCGGCTACACGGCGGGTCTTTGGTGGCCAAGGATCGAACCCGCGACTGAACGAAAACCGCCAGCCGCTATCCACGACCTTGACCACTAAGCTACCACGGCCCCCACTATACGGTGGCATCAAGGCTCGAACTCAGGACTGACAAACAACGCCGGCCACGAGTCCGTGACCCTGGTCACGAGGCACACGTTTTATAATCATTGTTCTGCTTTTTTTTAAAAATTAATCTGTTTTAAACTTATTTAACTTACAGCGGAACAGTTCCACCGTAACTTGTTTTCTTTTTTTTAAAATTAAAAATTGGCTTTTATATATATATTATATTTAATATTTTATTCCTGACTATTTTTTTTGTTTTTACCTATCCATTTGAATAGGATTTTAAAATTATTGCAATATTTTCACGAATTGTTTGGCACAGTTTAGCCAAATTTGGCTCGTGTCATTGTGTGTAATCACTCACTCCTGAATTGAAGTGATGTCATTCGAATGCAAAACTATATAACAAGATGTTCCTTTATTACACAGTGGGAACCAAAAATACATGCAATAAACAACTTCAAATGGTTTGACGTAGAAAAAAGAAGCGTTCAGGAAATTGAAAAAATTTCCAAAACCTCTGAGCATTTTTATTGTTTTATTCCATCCGCCTTCTTCTAGACTTGCGTCTTGTGCGTTTCACTCACCAAGCCAACCTAAGGACAGGAAATTAAACAAAATAGATTTCGTTGCTCTGTGTTTTCCATTGTGTTTAAAATTAACCATTTTCTGCTCTAAGAACTAAGCACTGTATAGTGTATATATATATATAAACTCTTCACTGCTACTTCTTAACAAATACTTTGCTTCATTTGCCGATGTAGACAGGAGTGTTCGAACATCGGTGATTGGCTCAAAGCTTCTCGTTCTGTTGGCAATCGCAATGTGGTTATCAATTCGCCATTCGAATACTTATTACACCTAATCTGTACTTTTTCTTTGTCTCAATGGTCACCAGAGATATTTCTTTTATTTGTATATTTGTAATAATTTTAAAAATTGATACGTTATTCAATTCAAACACTATTAATATTTTAATAATATCACTTGTTTTGATTTGCTCGTTTAACAGTTTATTCGTTACGGATGCAATTTGTTTTACGAATTTTCTAGTTTTTTTTTTTTTTTTTTATATTTATAGTATTTAATTGTCCCAAACATGTGTTTATCAAATTTCTCACAACCAATTGATTTCTCTGTTTCAAGGTAGAAAAAAATGTATCCTATTTTTTGTTCATTTAAAAACATTTTGTGATATAGAATTATACGAGAAGGAGAAAGTTTTTAAAATATAAATCAATCTTTCCTACTTATCATTTTATTTTCGAATGAATAACTAAGTCACATGAGCCTTTGATTGATATTTATACACAAAACCATATTATGGCAATGGTATTATAAGTTTTTTAAGTTAATTTTTTTCTTAATTTAACAAATTCGCAAAATCATTGAGCAGTATTCCAAATTCCATTTTGTTTCTACAATACTTGGAAAAAATTAATAAGATTATTAAAACAAGATTTTTATTTTAAAGAATGAAATTTTTAATTCTTTCTATGCATGATAGACTTTTTTTTTTTATTGACAGGCGTTCTGAAAGTAAGTTTCGTCATTTTTTTCTCAAGGAAAATTTTTTGTATAAAAAAAATAAACCCTGTCATCATGAACTATACACTTTGCACTATTTTTCTTCATAGTTGCAATCGGCATTGGGACTTTTGCAATCAGTTGGGAGAAACCACTCTAGTAAAACTAGAAGCCCTGTGATACAAGGAATTGTATCAAAGCCTTCTCCACCTCAGTATTGTTTTGAATGGACCTGAGCAAGACTAATACGCAGAGTGAACTCCACGTCTGACACCTTTATGTGTACCTATCAGCTAACACTATGTCCGGTACCCCAGCAGTGTTGTTTTCACTCGTGGATGTGGACTTAGGCTTAGGAACACCCACTTCGACCTTCATCTTCCACACTCTGCCTCCCTTCACTGGACACGCAACACCAGAGTCCAACCATTTGACGAGGCATGACTTGTTCACCATATACGATCTGTATGCATTCATGAATGACGAGTTCCACGTGCCCATTCATACCGGATAACAGTACGCACTTCCATTGCCGACCACTTTGTCAGTCACGTCTCGGGCACTCTGGTCTGCTGCTACTCTCTTTCCTTCGTAGCTATGTGCGTGCATCATTACTCCTTCACTGACGCTACTTCCGTCGTTGAACCAACAACGCGTGTGGATTCTTATGGCGGTAGTTTGTGTTATCTGGTGCACCATGTGCAGTTTCAAAAAAAAAAAAAAAAAAAAAAAAAAAAAAAAATGACGAAACTTACTTTCGGAATATCCTTCGTGATTCTGGATTTATTATTCAGAGCTTACAGAATTTAAGTGGCAACTCAGATTTGAATCTAAATGGTTTTGTTATGTGAAATACAAATGTAACCAAATTATTGTGCCACTAAGCCTGAAGTCGTTGTCGTAAGCCTGTATTTGGAATAAAAATAACGGGAAATACAAATAGGAAATGAATTAGTTTTTCATTTTGTTTTAGCAACACATTCTTGTAACAAATATTAATTCTGGAGAAGTTTAGCTTCTTTTGAGGGACATGACTGTGGTTGAACAATTTTTAAACCCGATTGTGCAAAATATACGATAAACATTTCCCATTTTAAGCGAAATAATACCAGGTTCAAGCAAAAAAATAAAACATATTTCTATTGAAGAATTTTAAGTAAAAGTCTTTTTTTTGGGAACTGATACAAACATATTCAAATTATCAAATCTTCCGAAAATGATGGAAAATAAAAGTGTATGTATATTATCATTATATTTATTTTAATTCTATCATAATCATTTTATCAGTCCAATAGATCTCCAATAATAATGTGATATTCGCAAAATCGTAGACCTACTACTATATTTGATCGATGGTATTTAGTTATACCAGGTTTATTAATCTATTCTCCTAGACTTTCGTCAATTAGTATATATGCATTGAAATGTTTAATTTTTTACCTATTATTTCCCAAACAAATAGAATCCCAGTTCAATCAGTTTGCTTTCATGTATTTAAAAACCGAATGCTATTTTTCAAAATTTTCCCTTTAAAGATTCGTTGAATTATGTGATACATAGAACAGCATAGGTTATATTATCTCCACCAATCAACTTACTGCTGTATTTTGACCGGTTTTCCGGCTTCCTGTTTCTGACAGACACAAAGCCTATTAAAACAGCCAAATACGGCTCATAGTTTTGAATCATTCCCATGTGACCAAGTCGGCACCTGAACTGGTACCCCATTCCTACTCGAAGACTTTGAGCCCTACATTTTTAACGTACAGCAACTCCTCAACCTTATGGGTCTTTCATTGAAACACGGCTTGGCTAAAGCATCGTCGGCCACAAGCTCGATGCTTGGCTACCACAGCCGCACTTACTACTTTCTTTTAGATCGTTTCCCGATTTATTGTCTCAATAACAATCATTGCATGCACATTATTTGTACTCAAAATAAATGACACATTTGAATAACCAACAGAACGGGAAACTGCAATTTTTCTTTCTTCCGATTCATAGATCTGCACAGTGTCAAAAGTTTTTTTTTTTTTTTTGTCGCCATTAAGTATTGTTTTTCGGCGCTTGAAAGCCCGAAGGGCTTCACAAAAGTTTGGTTGAAACGAGATCAGACGCATTTCAGAAGATATTTCTTTTCTTCCTTGATTATATATTTATGTATATATATGTATGTACAATTCTCTCATGCGAAGAAAAAAAGGAGATATTATATGTATATTACACTCGTCCCGAGAGTACATTTGTTAGGTCTGTTTCAGAGATCCACACACACACGAGCACATGCGACCGTTCGCAGGAAAGTAAACAATGGACGGCAGATTCTTCGTTCAAACGGGAGTTTCGTTCTGCGACTCCTCCTGCAGGTGCTTCATTTTTCTTTTGTGTCGCATCGGGCCAGGGTCTGAGAAGTTCGATGTGCGCGAGTCTCCTGAAAAAAAAAAGGATGGATGTATTATTACAAACGATAAAAAAATCAGTATATATCTCATTGAAGCGTATTATACAGGGTTATTCAAAATGATTCATCCGATTTCAAAATTCCCTATTTTCATATAACACATCAATCAATAACTCCCGAGTCTAACATTGAAAACAACATTTTTTTTGCAAATTTTTTTTTTATTAATCAACATAACACCTTTTGTTAATCACCTTTTAGGTGATACAATCGTTCCAACGCTTTTCCAAATCTTTTTTTTTTTTCGCAAGAAATCTTTTTTGTTGCGAGTAAATAGCGATAAACAGCTTTCTGAATCATCGACTCGTTGCTGTTTTTGTTCCATCGAAAGCAATCGCGGCACCCACTTGGAAAAAACCTTTTTCACTTCACTTCAAAAAACCTTTTTCAGTAAATACACTTCCATATGATATCTGTGTCATCTCAGCAATCTCACGGAGCTTCACTTTACGATCTTTCATTATAATTTTTGTCACTTCACTCACATTTTCCGGTGTAACGGCTTCCACAGGTCTACCCGAGCGCTCCGCGTCATTTGTGTCGGTACGACCACGTTTAAACTCGGCAAACCACCGACAAATCGTTGCTTTTGATGGACAAGAGTCCGGGTAACATTTTTCAATCCATTGTTTCGCTTGCACGGTGTTTTTACCCATTAAAAAACAATGTTTTATCAGAACACGAAACTCGGTTTTTTCCATTTTTTAAACAAACTACAAAACGTCTTTACCCCAACCTCGATAACTCAGCTGTTTCTGGTCCGATCGACTTAAAATTTTGACACGTTTCAAGCAAAGGTTAGTACTCTAGAAAGACCTGGTTACTGGTTTACTACGAGCGCCATCTCTGGGTTAGTCTCGGGAGTTATTGATTGATGTGTTATAAAGGATACAGAATGTTAAGTAATGCATGAATGCGTAGGAAAACTGAGGAAGTTTTATATTGTGAAAAATATATGGCACTCGTATGTTCTTCGTGAAGCTATTTCCCGAAAGCCGTTTTAGAAGCTTTCACGGAGCTGCCTCGCAGTTGGATCGGTCGCATTGAACCAGATGACTTGAAGTTACACAGTAGGCTACCATCTGGTAGCCTACTGATATGGTCCCATGCGATCTCTTTCATTGAGGGTTTGTAAAATGTAAAGTGCACGTGTCACCATTACCCACAAATTAATTTGAACTTAAACTACAGATTTCTCCTGCTGTACAATCCATTACCACTGACACTTTACACCAGGAACTTACATATCGAATTAACGTTATACGAGTAACTAAAGGAAGTTATATCGTGGACTTGCGAAAAACACTTCCATATTTTCTCTTTGTCTTCATATATTACTTATCTTTCAGTGTCGTTTATTAATAAAGGTATATGATTTGGAAATGGAATGACGATTCATTGTGAATAATTTTGTACATAAGAAATGAATATTTTTGGAATAATTTTCCATCTACGCCCTTGGTGATAATTAACAGTAACTCTGTGTTATGATACGATAAATTAATGAACGAACTGGATATAAAATAGCCGCCTAGGACCCTACAACAGCCCATTTTCTGATTTTTGCATAGCTCCAGCAAAATGATTTCTGAGTTATGTGATGGATATCTGCAAGAAGGATATGTTGTGTGAAATAATTAGGACGACTCACCTAGGTTTTCGGCCACGATGGACCTCGTTCGCCTCTCCTTCCTCACAGGCTTCTGCCACGTGAGCGATCGCACCTGTCCTCTCCTTCCTGTGTGCAACATGTCCAAGGAGTGGCTTCGGGCCACGGTGTCGTTGGGGCTCCTCCAGAATTCCAGTGAATCGGCGATGGAGGGCCGGTCCTGGAGACGATGCTGCTCATTCAGAGAGTAGAGCTTGTGCGTGATGTCCTTGCCAATCAAGTGGTGCAGGATCACCTTCAGGAACGGGTTGCCGTCCAGGATTGTCAGCAGCTCTTTGCGGCCCCAGCACAGCAGACGGCACGGCTCTGTAGCGGTCAGAGTAACCTGTAGAATTAGAAGACACCATGTTACTACTACAATGTTTGAAATTATTATAGAGTAAATGAAACAGCATTTCAAGGTATTGATACATGGTGCTCTATGATCATCGAGCATCTGTTCTTAATTTTGGAATGTTTCTGTCAACTTCTTTGAATTGAAAAACGAAGGATCGCAGAGGGTCATTGAACACTCAATTTCGCAGAAATCTCACCGGTTCATGTGGGAGGAAAAGGTGTTTTATTTCTATTTATAGTGACCCTTCACATCATCCGGTGATTCATATGAAGGAGGTTTCTCGCCAAGATTGGCGCTCACTTTTCAGACACAGACGCGCGCACACAAGCATTGACACACACACATAGACGGGAGACAAACAGTTTAACTTAACAATTGATTAATCTGCTCCTACAACTCTAAAGAGAGACGGAGAATCCCGCGTAATACAGGTATGTTCATTCCCTAATATTGTAACTTGATTCCAATTATCTGTTCGATAAATTTAAGTTCGTCAAATGTTAGTCTTGTTATTTGAGTAATATCGTCAATTAATCTATTTTACTTCCATCTATAATCGGAGCTGCCTCTCTCCCACTATATGATTATTTTTCCTCGTAACAATTACTAAATGAAATTAATTCCAAATTCATAGCTTTAAAGAATATAATTTAATCAGAAAGAAGCAGCACCATATCAGTACCTAACGTAACAAAAATGGCGATACATTTGTTACGAGGTGAAATGTACTTGGCGTGTTTAATAAGTACCATTTTTAAATATGGCAGATGAAGCGCTATTGTAGCCATTCCACGCAGGGGCACTGAGTTCATAGATCTGATGGTTAATCATAGATTCCAACATGGAAGCATTCGTCCGTGTTAACGTTTTATTTAAAATGCCTCACACAGTCGAAAATGCCCCCGAAATTCCTCAGATTAATGAAGTGGATGGAGAAAACACTATGAGCGACGACATTGTTCGAAAATAAGCGAGAATATTCGAAGATAACCGCACTGATGTTCCTAATGAGGAACGTAGTTGGCTACCGTCTGTTGTTAAGGACGTAGCGCAGAAAGTTGATGAGAAAGTTTGAGGAAACAGACGTTAATGACTTTCCCCAACTTTCAAGTAATGTCTTATTTGAAATTGTGGCCGGGTGCTTAAATTATAGGAAATTGTGCTCGCGATGGGTACCGAAAATGCTGACCGAGGTGCACAAAATCAATTGGATAGGCAGTGCTTTGACTCTCCTTGAGCGGTACAATGATAAATGTAAGGAGTTAGTTAGCCAAATTGTGTGTCATTGGCGACGAAACAGGGGTGGTTCATGGGACACCAGAATCAAAACGGCGATCCATTCTACATCATCCAAAAATTGTAACTCAAACAATTTCAGAATGCAAAATCCTGTTCATAATGTTTTGAGATAGGCAGGAAGTGTTGTTTGTAGAATTAGGAAATAAAACACCGAATTTTAGACTCTTTTTGTGACATTTATGTTTTAAAAATATTCGAAAAACTCTAGATTTTTGTGTGTCTAATAATGATATTTTAATCATTTTATTGAGCTATAAAAGTATTTTTTCGGCCAAAAAGATTTTCTTTGTCTTTGAGTTCAATATGGACGTGATGTTTCAGATATATTTGCACTTATGTACCATTTTTAAAATAATATTTCAAAAATATCCAAAATATTTTACTTCTAGTACAGTAAGCAATACACAAAATATAGTGAACCAACTTTTTAAATGATATTACAATATATTTTCTTTGAAAAAATTGTAGAACTTTGTAATTTTGGAAAATTAATATTTTTCTTTTTTTCATATAAAAATTTGCTTCAGAAAATTTATGTGTATTATTTAGAGCAAAAATATTTTTTATTCAGTATATGTATAAATAACCCTTCATAGAAGCATAAAAAAAATTGAGAGAAAGTTTTCTTCAAAAAGGTTCCTAATGTAATTATATCTCCCAAATCATGTCTATATTCAACTAAGAGAGAAAAAGACCTTGTTGACAAATAAATTACTTCCGCAGCTCTATAGAATGATTAAAATATCACTATTAGGCACAAAAAAAAAAAAAAAAAAAAAAAAATCTAAGCTCTACAAATAACTTGAAAAAATATATATCACAAAAACAAGGAGTCTTAGATAAGGTATTCCGTAAATCCCCCTCTTATCCTGGTACCCTTTAAAAATTCCGAATCATATTGTGTCTCCTTAATGAAACTGTGTTGTGCAATCCAAAACAAAAGGCGTGGCATGCTCGATAAAGAGATTGTTTATCTGCTTGGCAATACTCGTTCCCACGTGGCTTTTCGAACCCAAGATCTCATATGACTGGGAATAACATGATCCCCCCTCAGTGTAAAGCTGATCAGATGCCCCTTAACTATTACTTGATTCTTGTCTTCAAAAACCATTTAGGTGATCAATACCATGACGTCAGTGGTGAGCCCGTTCGGCAGCAGATATCTATGAGGAGGGAAAACAGAAGCTGATTGATGTCCTTTAATAATGCAGATTATTATGTTGAATAGTACACTAAAGTACAGGCCTTCTTGTAAAAATAAAATAGAAAAAAGTGCACTTATTTTTCTTTTTTAATATCGTAACTGTACTTAAAAAAACACGCTGATATGCTGGGAGGCCAAATATCCCCCATAAGAATGCTTTACCCTGCGTCCTGCACATGTATTTAACTGTCCCGTAGGTGAAAAAAAAAATTCACAGATTTTTCCAGTAAAATAATAAAAAAAGAAAGAAAGTTCGTTGCAAAGTTTTGCAAAGAACAGATTTAGTCATCTAAAGGGCACTTTTTTGAATTCCTACTATTAGCTCACACTCTCCCTGTATATATCTCGTTCAAATTTTCAATCGTTAATGAAATACTTTTTATTCATCCACTCGAGTTCAAATACATTTTTTTAAAACTTGTAGTGGATGACATTCGATGTTAATACAGTTTTTTCAAATATTAATTCTTTTAATTAAATTTAATTGGGGAAAATGCAGTTAAGCCTAACCACTTGGGGCGATTTCAAAAATTGCCAACTTAGCAAATTTTTTTATTCTTGGCTGAAGGTTATGTCCACGAAGCGGACCCGGGTAGCCCCATTCGGCAAAATACCACCAAATAGTTCCTGTTGCCAAAGGTGGTGGGGCTAAACTGCATTCCAACCATTTAATTTACTGGATGAATTAAGAAACGAGCCAATGCTTCTACTATGTCACTTGTCTTGCAATGGTAAATTTGGTAGAGCGTCGGCGTAGAATCTTCATGCCTTCGGATCGAATCTCGTCGAAGCATCAAATTTTTTTTATTTGATTTTCAAATAATTAATTTTAGTTTTATGTGGGAGAAATTTTTTTCTCTTGTTTAAGATATTTATCAAAATATAAATTTAGGAATGAATACCGTCATTGACGAAGGGTGTAGATCGCCGAAAAAAAATTTCTTTTGCCACTCAATATTGTGATTCTGTCCTATGTATATACATATTTATATTAATTGTAATTATTTAATAAGAAGTAAATAAAATAAAAATTTTCTTTGTTGACCTAAGTAGGAATTGACTTAAATATATTTTTATATTACTTGCTTATAGTTATTATTAAATTACTCAATTAAATATAAGAATTAAAATAAACGATGAAATATAGAGAAATGGACAACAGTGAACTTTTCCGATATTAAAATTAAAGCAAATGATATATTATTAAATTGAATATATTTTAGCTGTAATTAAAATTAAAGCAAATGATATATTATTAAATTGAATATATTTTAGCTGTAATTAAAATTAAAGCAAACGATACATATATTATTAAATTGAATACATTTAAGCTAAAGGTAATAAAAATTGAAGCAAGCCATAAATTATAAAAAAGGAATATATTTAAACTAAATGTAATTAATACATTAGTTATTAATTAATGCATTAGTTATTAATACATTAGTTATTACTAAATGTAATTAATACATCAGTTAGAATATTACCATTGATACAAAAGGTAAAAAGCTGAAAATTGATCTGGTACGCCAAAATGGATCCACCTAAAACGATAGCCCCTTGGGAGGCTAATAATGACATGAAACGGGATGTATGGTGTTATGAAATTTATTTTCCCCGTAATATCTAAGAATTTCGGACATCGGTATTTGAACTGCTCTATAATGATTACGGGACATGTTATGTGCGCCTATGCTTGCGATCCGAGGCGCATGTTGAAATGAATCCGGTCCAATCAAAACTATGAATCCCCAATTACTCGACGAAAAACAGACATGAGTTGGATTGCCGCTAGCTGTTCAGCTTGCCAGTGTGCGCACATCTTTAATGAGGGGCAACAGAAACCAAAGTAAATGAAGAATCCTTCGGGGAATAAAACATATATGCGAAATAAATTATTCGATTTCCATTAAAAAAATCAATATTTTGTTATTTATAATGAAGTAAAATCAAGTGATAAACGCTGAATAATCATAGAATAAATAATATATATAAAAATGTAGTTCCACTATATTTTTATGTTAAAACCATTAAATGTGAAAAAAAAATAAAAATTCTCGAGAAAAATTGCATCATTATTTTCTTTCTTAGTCTCGTAGATTACCATTTTTCTTTTTTGTCCATCTAATTTAAAATCTGACAACTCTGAATATATGTCCGACTTTTTCTTCCGCTTTCCTGTTTCCCTAAAATAAAGATTTTTATTTTGTTAGATAATTCTCACAAGATTCCATTTACCAATGCTTTACTTAATGGAATATTTGTATCACTGACACATAACACTAACTATTATAATGGCCCTAAATCGGAAGTAAGCTTATTATAATAGTTTTTATATTCTCAATTGTGTAGTCTATGTTCTCGTCTTCATAATTTGGGATATAAGGACGTCATTGAAGAAAATGGTATTCACAGAATTTCATTGTTGATAACAGTAATGTTTCGTTTTTATTTAATTGAGATTTGCACTTGGAAATACCGAGCACTGGGTAACGACGCTATTAATTCAAAAGCTCTCTCGGAGGGCTATCTATTTTTCTTTATATATATGTAACAAAATTATAAATAAGAGAAAATATAAAAATAAACTAAATATCAGGAAAATAAAATACAAGAAATTAGAAATTTTTTTGGAAAAATTTAAAAATCCATAATATTTTTTGAAAAGACAAAAATGGGGGAAAATATATTGAGTGTTGTGACAGGCAGTAGACTTTTAAGTTGAGTTATTCTAGAATTATACGCTAACTATCCCCATCAACAAAATATGTTATTAAAATGGTTATAACATCAAAATTATCAGTTGTTAAAAATTCTGGGGGAAAAAAAAATTAAAAAGCGAAATTTGCCAAAAGCCAATAAAATCTTTAAAAACTGAAAGCTTAAGAAACAGAAATAAAGTTTACAAACTTAAAAGGAAAATCAAATTTATCCAAGTATAACATTCAACGTGTATTAATATTACATACAGGAACACAAAGATGCGAGGGAAAATAGAAATTTGCATAAAATGAATAAATAAAATTAAAAAAAATATTTATTCACGCTTAATAGCCATTGAATCTTTATTTCAAGACATAAAAATACTTGAAAAAGTTCAAAAATTGAATCAAACATCGGCTCGAAGCAAAAAACTATCTTCCCACGTGGAGAAAATTTTTTTTTAAACGATGCCAAAATGCCAACACTATGAAAAGTAATTTTTAAAAATTGCCAGAATGCCGAAATAAACTCTGTAAAAAACCAATCAAAACTCAAAGGCCAGCACAACTTGCGAGGAATATTCACACAAAAATTACAATTAAAAAACTTTCAAAATCAAAAATAAAAATAAGAAATAAAAATAAGAAATCATAAAAGGCGCAAATAATTGATCGTGAAATTTAAAACAGTAAAAATAAAAATAAAACAATGCCATTTATAAAACTATTTCATAACTAAATTTCAAGAGAACATTTTTTAGATATGAACACTTAAATAGTATATATTCTAGTCCTATATATATATATATATATATATATATATATATTTATACAAGAATGTAATGTAGTTTTTCTACATTAAATTCAAACAGAGAAAGTTTTACCAAGTTCTTATTTTTAATCAATGCTGTAATCACTCTCGTTACCAACAACCTTTCGCCCTTTAGTGTGCACATTGTGAATGCCTGATCGATAAAAAATCAATTGATTCAAGCAAAATATCTGGAGATGGTAATTTGGACATCATTCAAATTTTTTTCCTCTTAGAAAATGTTGTAGTTAGTGATCGGAATAAATGTAATTCGATGGCGCAATATCGGCGAGTATAGGGGGTGGGCCAATACCTTCCATCCAATGTCATTAATTTTTTCCAGGGTTGATCTTGCGCAGTGCAGTCTTGTATTATCATGTTGCAGAATAACACCTTTTCTGTTGACAATCGTTGGACAATTATAGATTGATTCACTCGATCCAATTTTTCACAGTAAAGGTCTTCATTCTCAGTTTGTCCGGGTTTCAGCACTTCAAAAGGAACGACCCCGCGAATACTCCACCAAACACAGGAAATTGTCTTAGCCCTACTTCTAGGCGATTCATTTAGAGAGAGCTACAGCCTCTTGCGTTTCGGATTACCATAGAGAACCCCTTTTTCATCTTCGGTGATCAAGCGATCCAAAACGCTTCAGTATTGTGCCGTTGAAGCAATAAGTCGCATGGAGCGGATCTGTTAGTTTTGTTTTCTTCGGACAGATTATGTGGCACCCAAACACCTTTTCTGACAGCTTTACCAATCTGCCGCAAATGTTCTTGGATGGTCGACCAAGGTTGGTTAAGAGCTTTCGACTGCTCCTCGATTGTCTGACACGTATTTACTTCCACTTCCTTCCTCATCGTGTCATTGTCTAAAGTTGTTGGTCTTCTTGATTGGTACGAGTCGGTTTTCGCTCCGATAAACTCAAAAATCGAACCTAAGCATATTCATGGCTCGTACCAAGCAAACTGTTACATTCGGTTGCCGGAGAGTCATGAAAAACTCCGTACAAACCGGCCAGATTTCTCAGGAATCCACCGCTACCCCTGAAAGAATACGAACGGAAAAATACGAACCGTTTGTCATGTTAGACGAAGAGGAAGAAGAGAAATTAAGGAAATGCTATGAAAGGAAAGCACTTGAGTCTGCTTTCGAGGTTTCTAGGAAATTAATTTTTTATTTTCAAGTCCACCACCAACAAGCGTTTGATGCACAAAGCCAAGAATTTCAAGAAATCTCCAAAAAGTATGCCTTTTTCAATAATCAAGAAAAATAAATTCATGGTAAGATCAATTTAATTTCATGCCCACGCCGGTGCAGTAGTCATCTCATAAATCAATATATCCACCCCCCCCAATAAACCCTTTCCTGTCAGAACATCCTCCTCCCCCTCCATCTAATAGCTGTGTGAAGATCAAAGCCTCCAACAAGGAAGAATTCAAATCGCCAACGAAAGCAACTAGACAGCCGAGAAAAAATCCTCAGTTTCAAGTACCGATCTCTAATCCTTTCGCAGCACTTACTTAAATTCCAGATCAGAATAATGAACCACCTACCACTTCAAAGAAACTAATGGAAGGAAAAAAAATCCCACCTTTAATGATGAGAACCCCGAAAAATTACAACGAAATCTTAAAGGAAGTCAACAGAATAGCCCCAAACACCAAATCGGTGTTAGCAGGTGATTATATAAAATTATTCTCCAATTGTAGTGACACTCAAAGAATTATCACTTCATACCTTAAAGAGCAAAAAGTAGATTACTACGTCATTCAACTTCCATCAAAAAGCATTTTAAAGTAGTTTTAAAAGGACTTCCTGGTTCCATAGATATCTGATATCAAATTGGAAATTGAAAATTTTGGATTCCAAGAAGAGAAAGTAGCCCAGCTGAAACAATATAAATCCAAAAAATCCCTCCCCCAGTTTATGCAAGAAATAGTAAAAACGAAAAACTTTCATGAAATTTACAATATTAAGAAAAGTCTTTACATGACAGTAGAAATCGTACAATATGACAAGAAAAGAAATACCATCCAATGTTGCAATTATAACTATTTCAACCTCTCCTCAAAAAATTGCAACGCAAGGACAAGATACCCAAAGTGCGGAAATAAACATAGAACTAACGCATGTTCGATTAAAGAAAAACTAGGAAATCCTATCTGCATAAAATGTAAAGAATCGGGTCATATCGTTTCCTGGGAAGGCTGCCCTAGGTATCCTAAGCGAGAGCAACTACCATCTCAAACAAACCGAAATCGTACTTTCACTTCAGAAGAAGAAAAAGAAAATTTGTCCTACGCTGAAGCTTTCAACCCAGAGAAAAGCAGTCAGAAAAACCCGTCCTCAAACACCCCTGAAAACCAAAGTATAGAGAACGATCAATCGCCAATTGCAACCAAAGATAACTTCAGCATCCTTGATGCGATCAAGGAAATACAACATCTTTTCGTGTCCTTACCACAAATTCTAAACGCATGCAAGAAGATGCGAAATGCAGAAGATAAATTTTATAAACTGAATATTTTCCTTTCAAGGATTAGCTTCAGCCCTTCCCTAAAAATTTTCCAGTAATAGTTATTCAAAAATCAAGAATTTTCAAGATTTTCCCGACAAAAATTTTCGAAGAAGCCAGTGAGCACTCCCACCGACCAATCATAATTCAGTATTTTCACCTACTCTCTTCTACCCATAGCCTCATACCGATAGGTACTGATCTGATATTTCTAATATGACCAAGTAATTTTTCTCTTTACTTAGGCTCACCCATTTATTTCATAACTACTAAATTGCACTGGGCACTCGGAGAATTGATCAGTATTACACAGATCGGAGCTTAAAGCCTAACAGGACCAGGAGCTCTAGTCTAATCTCACTAAGTACGAGTCGGAAAGTTTGAAATTACTGGATTTGAACTTAGAAAACCACTTGGTGGTGCTTATGAACGTCTAATGCGTTTGGATATATATCGCAAATGTTTTTGGTAGCAACTGTTGCATTACTATCCTTGTGAAACTCAAAAAGTATATAGTATCGGATGTCTGGTATTTGGCTGGCCATTTCACCTAAAATTGCCAAAGAAAAATTAAGATTTAATTATTTACGAGTAAACAAATCACTCCAACCTTAAAATGTCTTTAAGATGATTTTGAAGTACACAATGAGCTGATAAATGACTAACGAATATCGACATCCGTAGAAATGACATTACTTTCCAGTGCCGGTATATATGCATTATGTATGTGCAATATTTGATATTAAAGGCACACTATTTATTAAATACGTAAAACTAAATAATTAATATATTATTTACATTAAATTTATTAAAGTTGTTATTTTAGGAATGTTATCATTGGCAATTATCATTTTATCACAACGATGTTATAGTCTGTTGATTTATAATAAGCGCTTCAAGGTCACAGATTTCCCCCCTACTGCCATCTGTAGCTATAGCCACAACAGTTGAGAATGGACATCACCCCTACCGCTTCGTTTTATTTTCATAAACAGACTTCTAAATAGAGTGCAGGTTCCACGATCATTGTAGGTTTTTTTTTTTTTAAAATCTGCATCATAAAAATATTTGTTAAAAATTTGTATAACATTTTATAAATATTGTTAACATGTAATTAAAAACATTTAATTTTCTTACACCTTTATATATATAACGGAACTAAACAACTCATTGGAATTTTTTAAATCAAATAAATTTGTATACACATAGGTATTACATTAATAATTTATAAGGATATATTGTAATAATTTATACACTTTCATTTCAAATAATTATCATTTAGAAAAAAATTTATTTTTAAACACTTTATTTTTGATTTTTTAATATAGACTTTACACTAACAGAAAGGACGTTCAAACGCAAAGGAATTCAGACCTCAACTGAAGTGTCGAAAATAAATGCAAAAGTCGATGTCACATCAATCGCTACCATAGTAACTGATGGAATAGAAATGAAAATGACCTTGGCACTCACAAAGTTTTTAATCCTAAAAAAAGCTTCCTCTGTTCATTTTATAGATATATTAATACCATTGCCTGCAAAAAATAATTCTTTAATGAACTATTAACTTAAAATTTCTAAGTAAATCAATTATTTCCTCGAATCTTACTTTTGTTCATTCTCTTGTCAATTTGTTGTAATAGTTAAAACATTCAAACTATCAAGATACAAAATAATTCATAAAAAAAAGTTTGAAAGCAGGCAATTCTGCGATAGAAATCAAATTATTCAAATAAATATTAAAATTAAAGCAAACGATACAATGTTAAAATAGGTAATAATATTCTGTTCAAGCGTTAAAGAAAATACACAAACGATAAATTATTAAATATATCTTAAGAGAAATGTAACTATTGTTGATGTAAAATGGAAATACAAAATAAATATCTTTTTACATATTAATCTGCTATCAGACCAAGATCTATACACAATATTTGATGAAGGTTAAACATTTACTAAATTCTGAATTTGACTACGAGTTTTATCGGCAAATGTCATCGAAGAGTTTTTCAGATCTATGCATATCATTACACTAAAATCGAACATGAGGCAAGTAATTCTGGAATATATACGACCGAATGAACAACTATTTCCCTGGGGAAAAAAAAAAGAATTCTTGAATGGGCGGTGGAATCTGAGCAGATCAATCTTGGTCGAAATCTATACAAAGATTGCATAGCTAGAATCTTTCCCCCCCTTCGATATACCGTATTGAATAACTTTTTATGTTTTTATGATATGTTCTTACTTTTCAGAGAGTCTGAAATATTTGATAGCCTTCAATGATTTATTCAAACTCTTTTTCTCCTTTTCATAGTTGCAAATATGTGATCGGATCTGTATATCAGATAAAATAGCTCTATTTTTTTTTGTATCCAAATAGTTTTTTGTTTGTTTGTAATATTTCAATAGTCAAGGACGTATTTGAATAAACTAATATCATAGAGGCTCGATTTAGATTTTAAGTTACATAGTTTAGTATCTCAGATCTACAGTTCAGAAAACAGTTAAATATTTGAACAAACGAATTTTTTTTATAGAAACTTAGGAATAATTAGCTTACATTTATTCAAGTTACGTTAAAAAATATTTCATATGCAGAAATATAAATGCAAAACTTCTTAATGATCAATAGAAGTTTATAATACAAATGCATATATTTTTTCTGGAGGAAAAAAAAGTAATTGAACATGCATACAAAAAAAATCCATATTTTTTTTCAAAAATTTATATAATTGATATGTAATATTTTATAACCGATACATTATTGCCTATAATTTTGGTATTTGATTCTATAAACACCGTTTTTTTTAAAAAAAATATAGAGATAGATTTAGCCATTTCTTTTTAGAACAATGTTTTGAAATTTAAATTTATGCGAAATTTTCTCACTTAACTTACTGGTTCAGAACTGACCTCAAATTCTAAAAGGGTTAAGGTCTGATGACTGGGAAAGTGTTGGGATTTTTCAGAGAACCCTTTATACAATTAATATTTTTGTTATTCCAGCCATAAGTTTGGAGTCGCTTGTCTTGTTTGAATTAGAAATTATATATCTGACTTTTCTTAAATTAAATGAGCTTCTAGTCAAATAATTTCGCAGTATGCCAATATATATTCTATTCAGAATTCAGCCAATTATTGCCATTGTACACGTTTCACTCAGAGCCATAAATTTCCAAACAAAAGAACTACCCGAATAGTATTTAGGATCGCATTTGAATGTTAGAAAATACGTTTTTCCCCCTTCCTCTCTCAAAATTAGATTTCCTTCATTAGAACCGAATTAACAAAATTAGCTCTTGAACGAAATCTCCTTTTTCTCAAATTTCGAAAGGTTTAAAAATAAATACTTTTAAACAATGCAATATCCTCCCTCTCTTTTTTTCGATTTCCTTTTCTAACATACGATTTTTTTACTTTTATAATTTGATTAATGCAAGTAATATCTGACAGCTTGTGGTACGAATCGATAACCAGAGCTTTATGCAATATACAGAGTTGTTCAAGTGAGTGAGTGAGTGAGTGATATTGAAATTTTATGGCGCAAGAGCCAGATATGGCTATGCTGCTCCAAACCTTAAGTGAGTCATTTAAAAAACGGAATACAAGTTAAGCCAAAGCTACATTAAGTTAAAAGCGGGCCAAGTTAAAATATTAAAAGTTTTAATCTGATAAGTATTTTTGTCAAATTTTAAAAAATGTTAAAACATTTGATTAAAATCAATAATACAAAAAGGTAAGGAAATTAAAGCGTAACGCAAACAAAGACTAAGACCGATTCCGAGTTTTCTTCTGTTTCACGAATTTAGTATTTTCCATCTCGTCCATTGCATCCATTAGCCATGAATCATCAACATCATACAAGATACAATTATCTTCATCTCCAAGATCAGGCGAATTGGCACTTTTTTTGGGTTTATAAGCATTCAATTTAATATTAATTTTCGGTTTATTATTTGTAGAAGGATGAGAAATGTTTCGGTTTAGGCGATTTAATTTGTTTTTCGTTTTGTTTTAAAACTAATAGATGCTGTGGAGGAAGACAGAGTTGTTCAAATTGTGATTCACCCGATTCAAAATTCCATATTTTCTTAAATAAATGTCACAGAATGATAAATAATGCATGAATACAAAGGAAAAATATGGTAGTTATTTTACAAATGTTCGATATAACTTATTATTTTAGTTACACGTATAATGTCATTTTGTTATGTAACTTCTTTCCAAACGCGTTGTAAAGTGTCCGTGGTAATTGATAGTACAGTAGCAGAAATCCGTAGTTTAAGTTCACATAAATTAGTGGATAATGTCAGCGCATACACT
>BMAW01019772.1:0-29906 GCA_019974015.1 Nephila pilipes
TAAATTAAATTGAAAAACTTTCCATGTATTTCATTTTGAAAATATTTTCTTAATATTTAATTTGATAAAAAAATATAAATTTCCCAAGGATATTATGAAATGCTTCATTTGAATGCATCTCAATATTTTTTTATATTAATGGCTGTAGCAATACAATTAATATAGAATTTATCCCCTTCTTCGTGAAAATTTCTCAATTTTTCTTGTATTTTGCCTTTTCTTTGTACGAAAGTAGTTTTATATGCAATTTTTTTTAATTATAATTGGTTGAATTAAACATATATGAAACACTGAAAATCATAAGCGAAGAAAGTAATTTTTTTCAAATTAAACAGTGACTATCACTAAAAATAAAAATTATTTTATTTTGCTTAGAGTAATTAAAAACAGACGTTATTTCAAAGTGTTTAAAAAAAATTTATACATAACCCTGGAGATAATATTGTTACGCGGGAACTTTGGATTTCGGAACATTTGAATACTATGGCGGGAAAGGGAGCTTTACAATGAAAATGAGAATACCCATAGAAATAATACTTATTAAGTAGTGCTGGCATTGAGAAACGACTTGGCGACAAATCTTTATGCCAAATGTTGCCACCAAAAAATAGGCTTCAAAATTAGAGGCCTTTAGACAAAAGGAAAATATTTTAGAATATTCTTTGGAGGATATATATATGAGCAACTTTTTTTCGTGAGCGTTTATTTTATACATATGTACATGATATAGTACATTTCGTGAGTCTTTATTTTGTACATTTTGTACATATAGCTTCAAATTTTCATTCGCTCAGAAAGTCATTTTACTCCCTAAAAGTATTGAATAAAAACTTTTTTTCTGACTTATATGAGAACCCAATAAAATACGTGAACTTCAAAAAGAAATACATATATTTTCATAAATAATCAGGAAACCATAGTTTATTTCAAATAGAGTATGTAGCTACTGACCTCTTTTTCAAAATGACTATACATTTTAAGCAAACGTACATGAATTATTTTCAATAAGATGAAAAATTTTCCCCTTTAAAAAACTTTAAAAATATCGTTAGAAATAATTTTCTTGCCTTTCAATTAGGAAAATATGTAGAATTCAACAAAATAAGATGATAAATCTGTAATTTTACGCAATCTTCAATAAATCCATAGGTTTTAAATAAATGTAGTTCTTTGCCGATTAGGTCTTTGGTTTACTTCCCCTATTCGGTTCATTATTTCAAAAAAATAAAGAAAATATATAATAGATAACACTACCAGAAATTAATATAATATAATTATTATGACAATAAATGTGTGCATGTGTGTGTGTCTCGAGAGTAAGAGGTATCTGCAGAATTCGTGTGAGTGTTTGTGTGTGTACGTATGTTTCGTGAGTGTGAAGTGTCTATTGAATTGGTGTGATTAAATGTGCTACATCTTGGTGAACTTTTCAATTAAATGCGCACTTCGAGGCAAGTATGATAGCCATAAAGGAAAAGAAAATGTCCTTTCCAGCAGAAAAATACGATCAAATTCCATGGCATTAAATGTGTAATAAACATCTATGGGTCTTTCACCTGGAAATTCAAAGAGTCCAAGAGAGACCATCCCAATTTAAAATTCACTGTTCCATAATCGTTGGGGATCACATATCACTTGTGTGCCCTTGATGAAAATATTTGTACCAGACTTATGCATTATAGTTTTATCTTTTTCATTGCATCCTTCCTGTATGCTTTCCATAGCATTAGATGAATAGTCTCGGATGATGATTTTTCCTATAAAACACGAAATTTGACATTGCGATACTGTTTGGAAGATGAAATTTCAAAATTCATCGTATGCAAGTACTAATGTTTAACGCACCGGGTTATAACTTCCTCCGATAACAGTAGAAATGATTGACCGATGGTTCAGTGCCTTATTTACTAGTGCTGTCAAAATAAAGGAAGGCTATTTCCCTTTGCAGAGAAAACTTGCCTGACATTCGGCAACGACTCTAGGAACTTTACTATCTTTCTACATAGTATATCAAAAGTGTATAAAATGAACCGAAAATGAGAATTTTTTTTTACTTGGAGTCAATACGTTTATGTTATGTTATGTTCAGAGATAACTGAAGGTGCCAAGTAAGAGAGAGAGAGAGACTTAGCAAATATGGAATCAGTCTCTAATGACGCAAATAACAAAATAAATAGAATTCTGGGACAACGCTTCAGTATATCCCTTGATGATACGGATGCATTCATGTAAGAGTTACAGGATTTCTACACCATATTTTTCAATACGAACATCTCAAAAAATAATTTTTATTATGTTTATGTAGCAGTTATACTCAATGTTATAACGCACATGATTTGACATTTTTTCTTTAAATATTTTTCTTAAGTTTTTGTAAATATCTATCCAAATACTTAACTGATTATTCACATTTTCATATTTAAAAAGAGATAATTCAATTTGAAGATTATAACCTTTTCACTACATTTGGAAATTACATCGGTTTTAATAATTTAGTAACAAAATTTTTCTTTTAGTGCCCAAATTCATCTTGTGCTTTTATGACATTTTTCAAATATTGTGACTTTTAATCAAAGACTATTTTCCATATCTGTTATGAAAAATTACATTAAATTGATGTGATATAAAGATCTATTTAGAGTGCATGAACTACCATTTAATTAATTTCTTCTGTTTCAACTGAATGATAATATAATACTGAATAATGTAGAAATTGATATTGATATGTATCTTTAATTTTTTTCTTATTTTAGTAAGATATTAAATTAAAATTAATGATTTTAATAATAACTTTATGGAAACTAAATTAACTTTTCGTTCGTAATTAAAAATCATATTTATTTCAAATTCCATAGCAATGAAATAATGACAATTTTAATATCTATTCATGTACATTCAATGTCTAAGATTCAATTCCAAGATTGCTTAATACAAAATGTCTATCTTCATTTTTATAGTTTCAATTCTACAGTATTTTAATTTTTATATCTTGAAAAGTTCTTATCTACAAAGAATAAAAAAAAATTAATTTATAGTCTCAAAAATTATTTATTAATTTACAAAAAATAAAATGTGTATTAAAGCATTTTTCTTTAAAACTGGAAATTTAGTTCTCTAAATATTACAGTATATTTGTAACTCAACAATAAATGTAAAATCTTCATTTATAGTTACACAAATTAATATGCATCTATTTTATCACAATATTGAGGAAAATTGAATTAAAATTTATTCCAATTTAAAATATATCCTAAAAATTTAAAGTATTTTTATATGTGTTCTAACATATAAAAAAAAATTATGAGTTAAATATCCTACAATTCTAAGGAAGTTCAAAATATCTAACGCTAAAAAATGTAAATAGATTCTGAAAGGAATGTTTAATATTTCTGAAAAGTATAAGTCTAAAAATTGAATTTGTAAGAAAAGTACAAAATTTAAGTATTAACATTTAGATCTGACATTTTCATTTGTTTTCTTCAAAGACATAGTCAAAGGGTTTTCTTTCGGTTTCAGAAAATTGAGTGTGCATATTATAAAAAAAATGTGTGCGTGATTTCACTCTGTATATATATATACATACACATATATACATACATGTATAATATATATATATATATATATATATATACATACACATATATATACATACATGTATATATATATGTATATACTATATATATATATATATACATACACATATATATACATACATGTATATATATATATATATATATATATATATATATATACATACACATATATATACATGCATGTATATATATATATATATACACATACACATATATCATACATACGTTTATATATATATATACATATATGCTCTTATGCATGTATATATATAGCATATATATATATATATATAATGCATACATACACATATATATACATAAAATATATATATATATATATACAAAGGGGTGTGTGTGCATTATTGTGTGTGTGGTATTATTATTAGTGTGTGTCTATGTTATTTAGAGTTATGACTTAGATTATTTAGATTTGTCGCTTGAATATACATCATTAAATGTTTTTTGGTAAATAATGGAAAATAATTTATATATTTTTCATGAATTTTACTAAAAAACATAAATGTATGCGAAATGTATTATTTTCTTTCACTTAGCAAACGGACTGAATTCTCTATTTGACCGAAGATTTTCGACGTTAATTTTAACTATGGCTGTAAATAAATAGCATTTTGATATTAAGAAAACTAGTCATAAGAGTATTTTAACGTCAAATATCTGATAAATTCCAAAAATCATAAATAAATAAATATATTTAAATTACATTAAAATACTTATATTTTCCTTTAAAAAGTAAATGAAAGCAATCTGTGAAATTTTCTCTTAGTCCTTCATTTAGAAGAATTTTATTCTATAATATATCACTTTCCATCGTAACATACTTGCTTAAAGAACTTTGAGAAAAGGGATTGAAAATAGTAGTATCGATAGATTTTAGTGCTTCCACTTGCTTTTCTCGAATTTATTTTGGCAGATATTGTACGATGGAGAGTGATTTGTATTTTCTATTTAAGTACAAAGTAGGTTTCATAAAAACAGTTTGATGGATAGATTGTTTTTCCAGTTCTGAAAAAAAATCGAAAAACATTATAATAGTCAATATTGCTTTAATTTGGATTACGTCAAAACTGGACATAAGACAGCGAAAAATATTTATTACCATTTGAATTTTCTTCTCTTCAATAGGGCTTTTTTTTGCTTATATTGAACTAAAAGGCTTATTTTATTATAAATTTCAAAAAACTGAATCATTGATTGATTCATTGTTTAGTAACGTTGCTATAAAGACTATTCGACATTCGCTGGAATGCTTAGCTCATTTCGGGTACGATATCCTAACGGAATGGACTTTGTGAGTAAATATTCATTTTTTTTACATTTGCGGAGAAGTTAGGAAAAATAGTTGCATTTATTTTTAAAAATTTCAATTGCTTGAGAACTACTAAAGATAGGAATTTTTTGAGGCAATTTAGTTGGGGATGGGCTTTCCAGTTTGGAAGCAGTATTTAGAGGTGTGGAGGGAGTACGTAGTTCTTAGAAACAATACGAGAGCGATATTGGTGACGGATTTCTTATGTTTGAACCTCGATCAAGTGACGAGGATAGCACCTGAGCTGGTACTTCTCTCTCCAAACTTCCCCTCAAATTCTGTTTTAATTGATGTTGTAGATGGTGTTTCAAGGGTAGGATAGGTGCAGTAAGAACTTCCACATAAAACTTAACATGTTTATTTTTAGCAAAATAGTAATTTAAAAATAGTATATTATTAGGCTATCTCCGCCTTCCACCAAAAACATTTTAGCTTCTCGCCAGCCACTGTCCTCTTCGCTTACAACTAATGCCCCTTTTGAGCTCATTGTGCACAAGCAAAGCCCTCTGGGCGGAATGGCAGCACAATGACGTGGGAATTATGCAACACTTGATACCCACCTCATTGTGAACTCTGGAAATAATTTGTTTAAAAATTAACCCTCCAAGCGTTTTACTTTTTTGTGTAAAGCTATTCCGAAAGCGGTCTACTTAAGCACATCTAAAGGTCGCTAAAAGTTTTCGTTTTCCATTCACAAATTCTTCGAAAATGCAAGAAGCTCCTGTTCCTCCCCCCTCTTGAGACGCGGGTGGTCGACAACCCTCCCTTGGGTTGGGCATTTTTATGACTCGATCCAACGTTTTGATAAGCGATTTCGTTGCCTAGGGGGAATCTTGTATGACAGGCTGCAAGCAGGCAGAAATGGAGTTCATATTATTCACATCAGAACTTGAAAGGTGTTCGCCCGATCTATTGAGTTTCAATAAAAGTGTTTCAACAAATGAAGAATAAAAAAATATAGCTTGAAAAAAATTGGTGGATTAATAGTTGAACATTTTTGTTTGCTTCAAACAGTACGAAAATTCTTTTTTCTGTCATTTTTTTTTTAAAAAAAATTAAATTTTAATATTACGATTTTAACCGGGAAAAAGTATCCTATATTCATTGTTGAATACGAGACCAAGAAAATACAAGGTTGTTTGCTTGTTTGGAAAAAAAGTAACAATTAATATTTGCTATCAGGGACTGTTTTCTTAATCAAAGCGCCAGAATTTTAGTAAAATTTTTCATTTTTATAGAAGATTGAATTCTCAAAAGAAGTTTGCTTGTAAAAATAAATATATATAAATATTTTAAGAATAAAATAAAATCTTGAATTTCGTAAAAGTCACGTGTTTCAAATACATTATTCGAGACGCATAAGTTCACATATTAGTCCGTGTTTTTCAGCTCAGGTGAAGAATCACACACTTATTCATTATTTTCAAGGTATGAAGTAAAATTAGCGCCACTGTTTTAAAATTGAAATTTTAGGCAGAATCAATTTTGAAAGATAATATGAAATGCTTTGGTAATTTGCATTTTATTTTAGTGAACGGTAACACTGTTCCAGATAAAAATGTAAAAATTAATTTGGTCAAGCATTTATCAGATCTGCAAAAAACATTTCTTGAATCCTGTTCAAAATAAAAAATTATCTTGGATCCAAAATCTTTTTAAGACTTTTAATTCACTGAACTCCCAATAAAAGAAGTTGGTGTGGTGTGGAAGTTAGGAGAGGGGGTGCCAGCTCAAGTGTCGTCCTCTGCACTTGACCGAAGTTCAAAATTACGAGGTCCATTGCCAATAGCCCTCGTGTTGCTTCCAGTGCGACGTTAATAAGAAAACACTAAACTAAACCCAATAAAAGAAGAAAACCTCCGAACTCCCAACAAAAGAAAAAATTGAGTGTATATATGTTTGATTGATATATCAAATTAATATGCGCTCAGTTGAAATTAAAATATAGTTAAGTTGATATTATGTATTTTTTGATTAACATTAGAAAAGAATATCATGAAATTGCCGAAAGAGTTGAGACATCTAATATTATATGTTTCAACCTATATATGCGAAAAATCTTTCTCTTTGAACGCTGCGACAAAAACAAAATACAGAAACAGATTCGATGCGGAAGAAGACAATAGGTTGCAGATTTCAACAATTATTCCAGACGTAAAAATACTTTGCAATAAGAAACAATCACGGCCAAGTCATTAATTTTTTTTTTCATTAAATTGTTATATTCAAAAAAAATTGTTGCTTTTGCTTGTTATTCATAGGCTATATTTTAGAAACTCCCCCTCCCCCCAATAAAAAAGAACATTAGCCAGCTTACCATTCATTAATCTTACTAAGACGTTTCTAATATGATAAAATAGAAATGCAATAAAAATTTGTAAATTTGATTAGGATAAAGAGCTTTGATATCCTATTTTTTCTGCTGTTTGATCAGGCTGTTCCTTGAAGGTATTGGTAAGCTCAAAGGGTTCCCCAAAGTACAAAAGTTTGAATACCTCTGCTCTAAGCGAAATACCCAATCTACACCCACATTTGTGTCAAGGCAATAAACTTGACATTCAATGAATAATTTTAAATTTTAATGGGGTATATATTCTTCATCAAAATGTCAAAATATTTCTAACCATCTTCGACCCACATTTTAATTTTTACTTTTCCGTTTCTTTAGTGTTTTCAAACTTTAAATACATATTCGTATTATATCTTTTAACGGAAAATTGTCATTCATAACGACATCTTACATATCAGTTATTACAAATTGGGCAGCGAGAGAAACTTTCCCCTTTTAATTCTTTTTCTCATAACAGTACATTTAAAACACTTTAGTTCAGTGAAATTGACAGGGTACGAATTATCATCATATCTCGTTCTATATTGCAATAAAAGAAACTGTACATGAAATGTTATCATATTTAATTTCTTGGGAAGTTTTATAGAAAAATAATGTCTGGCTGTAGAGAAAGCAGAATGTATGTTTTGATCTATAGAAAGGATGATGTTTTTTTCCAAATGTAAGGTATTTCCAAATTTAAATAACATGACCGAAGCGGATCATATAATATCAAAATGAACTCTATTTGTGCTGTGTGTGCTGGTTTCAAAGTAAACCACCTCACTTTCACAGGAGCATTTTATAATCAATATCAGCCTCAACGCAAAATTGCTTACGAAATTGCTTCCCAAACCGTAAAGGGACTAAAATATATGTCTTAGTTCAGTCCAAAATATTCACAATATGTAAAAATCATCTTCCTCTAGTAATCTCAGTCCATTTGACAAATTGTACCTAAAATCTGCTTTACGTGTGATTTAGATCAAAAATTCAATTATATAATTGTCTTTTTCCCTATAAAATATTAAAAAAAGTACAAGAATAATGGCAAAACCTATTTCAAAATCCTGAAAAACTAGAGTGAAGAACAAATCAGATATATTTTTGGCCAGTTTGACATTTCAATATAATACACACATAAATATGCATATTTTAAGACAAATACATTAGCATAAAAATCAATTTATTCAAAACTTGTATTTCATGTATAAAATAAATCAGATTTCACACATCCGAAAATAAACATAATTGTACCTAAGGCTGACTCTACCTTATCAAGTGAATATGCCGTATTTTGTTCAAGTTTATGGCCTTGCAGATTGCATTTACCCTCTGTTTTAGATGTAAGTCTGATATTTTCTACACCAATATAGCAGTGTACAATTTAATTTAAAATTATAATTGAATTTAAAATTATAAAATTTTTAACATTTGCGATAATGTCACTTATATCCATTTTTAATAATCTGTGAATGCATCAAACTATTACTTTATTATGTTGACGCTTAATTTAATATTACGTATAATATAACGAACAAATTTCGAGCTGAATTTTAAAATAATTATTTCAGAAACTATTGTAGATATGCTCATAATTTTTGCATACCGAAGTCTTAGCACCTCAGCTTTGCTTGTAAGTAAAATTTTTATTTTATATTCATCAAATTGTTCAGCATATTTTTTGCTAATGTCGTGCGGTTTTTAACTGATTTGTAAAAAACTTACGGAATATATGAAAATATGCTGGCGATGAAATTTATTAAATATTGAATTTTATATTTTAAATTTTCATAGAATTGTAAATTTATGTGATTAATAATTTTTAACTTTGTATGTACCATACATAAATATTTTTTGATGTAATTTGAAAAGCAGATTTTCAGAGTAGCTTATGTAAAATTCGTAGTTGTATAATGTTAAGATTACGAAAAATGTCCGGATTTTAATTATATTTACTTCAGTTATCCTTTAACAGAAGATTAATTATAAGGGATTTTACGCATATCGATATTTTTTAATTTGAATCTTCAGTAATATAAAGTAGTAATAAAAGTAATTAGTAATTAGTAAAAGTAATTAGTAATAAAAAGTATCTGTGCAAATGTACAATTGACACTAATGCGCATGAACAAATATAAATGTGTGCAGGCGCTTTTAATTACTAATTATTCGAAAAATCAAGTTTGAAAAATATTAAATTGAGGGGAAATCTCATTCTTCTTCTCTTTGAAGGAAGATGTAGTTCATTTATTTAAAATTTGGATGTATTTCGAAACATGATATTACAAAATATTGTGTGTAAACTGTCATGAATATCTGGCTTTGAAATTGTGAAAAAAAAACCAAAATTAAAAAAAAGTTTGTTTTTTTCGGTATTATATTTATTAATGTATTAGAAATTTTTAAAAGTAATGAAATACAGAAGCTTAAAAATTATTCATTTGTAATAATTGAAAATCTTACAGCGTTTCTGATTTTGACTCGTTCCTTTTTTTTTTTTTTTTAAAGTTTTTGACACTTTATTATGAAATAATTATTATTTTAAGAACTGAAAGTAGTGATTAAAGAAGACAAATGAAACAACAGAATGTACACTATCAAACATTTTAAAATAATTTTTCGATCATCTTTCAGCACATTTAAATTGCACTGTATTTTCTTGAAGAATACATTACTGGTATAAAATAGTTAACTTATTTAGAATTCCACGAAGTAAGAGTATATTTAAAAATAGTAAAAGTGTTCGAAAGTCTTCCAATTAAATATTTTGAGAATGTTATTGAATCAAATGATAATGATTGAACTGTAAAAGGGCCATATTCATTATACTGAAAAAGAAGAATAGCTTAATATGATAAAAATACAGATTATGGATACAAAATTATATGATTACCTGTTTTGAAGTACATTTTGGATAAATTTTCTTTTTATGAAAATTGTAATTGGGACAAATCTGTGCTAGTTAAAAGGCGAATGGACCTTTCTTAAGAATTACAAATCTTTTGAAATGTTGGATCCCATGAAAAATTCAGCGAACAGTTTGGGTTGATTATTTTCACTTGTTATCGAGAAACTAAATAGTATCCATTGGTGAGTAACAACTTTGTTCAATTAGATCTGAAAGCTGTGGGTTTTTTATCGTGTCCAAGCAAAAGAAGAAACGTATTACCACACCAAATATATGTATATTTTTCTACCAATAATGGAAGTCACAAAACTTATGTTTAGAGATTTGGCTAATACAGGGATTCTTAGGAAATGCCTTTATGGGAAAGCACAGAATCGCAAAGAATCTGTTAATAGTGCCATCTCGATTTGTGTACCAAAAGCTGTATTTGTGACCACCGAAACCTTAAAATTTTGTGCTTCTGATGATGTTTATTGCTTTAATGTATGAATCAAAACAAAGTGTCATACTTTATATGGAAATGAAAATGTTATTGGTTATCGATGTGGAAAAAGTATGGAGGAATTAGACAAAGAACATATTGTCGATACAGAACGGAAACTATCCAACTATCAAAATAATGACAGAAAAGGAAATAAAATAACAAAAAGGAGACTTGAAAATTCTTATGAGGCTAGAAGGTGATAATCCTTCATACAGACCAGGAATTTTTAAAATTTAGTATCTCAATTAACAATGAAAGTATCAATGAAGACTTTAATTACGATTTTTTCAAACCATAGATTTTTCGAGTTAATGTTACTTTTTCTTAATATGTATGAAACATAGGAGCTCAGTTTCATTATGACATGTATGTTTTGTTGTATTACATACTTTAACTCAGGGTTTTGAGGATCTTTTGGGAATTACTTATTTTATGCCATGAATTATGCCGAAAATGCTAATTTAAGAGTGATTAGGTATAAATAATTAACATAAAATTTTCTATGTTACGCAGAAATAAAACGACATGTTAAAGTATGTAAAACATATTATTATTATATCTTCCATAAAAATTCCGAATATAAAGCACTTTTCTTGATTATTAAATTGTGTTACAAATTAATAATACTTTTAAATCATTACAACTTCTTTAATTAAACACTTGTCTTTCGCGTAGAGAGTAAAAGAGATTTATGGAAATGAGTACTTTTTACTAATCAAGTAGGTGGTTTTGATATTTAATTATTTTATCTGACATGTAATCACTGAGTCTATTATGTGCATAGATACATAAAATGTCAGTGAACGAATTTATGAGATTCAAAATATTTCTAGTGACGTTGTATAGTAAGAAATAAATGCTTTTAATCGATCAACATGCAGTTCTAGTAGCAATTGTTACGTTACCACATTTTAAAGTACAAAAATAATTAAATCTACTAAAGAGAATTTTTTCACTGATATGATAATGAAATTTAAGTGCGTATCTACAAAATATTCTGTTAATGTTTCTGGTTACGAATTACTTAAGTACACATAGACAAACAAACACACGCACACACACACACACACACACATATATATATATATATATATATATAGAAACTGATTTTTGATATTTTAATAACTTAATTAAATATTATTACTTAATATTGTAAGCATTTTGAAAGACATTTAATTACTTCTACTTACTTGTGTATCTTCTAATCACAAAAATATTTTTTTACAACCACTACTTTTAAAGAATTTTTTTAAAAAAATATTTCTTGAAATTGAATGTTAATAGCAAAGCATTTAATTAAATTTTACTTTAGTTTTTAATAACTATTACGAAATACCTATAAAATATTCTACTTCATTAAATTACATTTGATTTCCAATCAATCCTTCCGAGAAGCGCAGAGTAGTATTGGAAAAAAACAGAATCTGTTCGTGTTTAAATGTTCATATTTAATTTGAGTATTTTATCTTTCTCTTTGAAGTAACTCTTTCTTTCTTTCTTATAATCATACTTTTTTTTTGATTTTAAATCCTTATTCTTTGTAACGTGTATCCAAGAAGTGACAGGGTTTTTGTTGAGACTTTTAAGTAAGAGAGTGAAGTGTTGTAAAGAATTTCAATTTGACTATGTTTGAAAAATATATGTTTGCTTGACTTGTCTCTTTTCAGGTATAGGGAAAGTTATTTACATTCTAATGAATATGAGCAATATAAATATTTATAAAGACCCAATGTGTAAAATATGAGTAAGAAAAAATGCTTCTTACTCACAGATTAGTCAAAACTTGATGCCTTTTTATACCGTATATATCAGAAGAACTAATTAAATGTAATATATATAAGACATTTTAACAATTAAAAAAAAAACATTTGTGACATTTAAAATTTTAAAGTGTATGTATGTCTATATTTCTGAATATTAAAAAAAATAATTATAATGTTTCTTTTTCATTACAAACTTCACTAAAAATAGTTACTCTTATTTTAAATATGTAAGATAAATTCATCTTTCCAATTCTTACTTTATTGAATGACTTCTCTGAAATCCAACAAAATTTCTTTTCACACATCTATGACTGGTAATTAGGTTTCGTATCCCTTTGCTTAAATTTTAATTGTTTTACATTCACTGTTTTCTTTAACGATTAACTTCAGTTGAAAAGTATTAGATAATATTGAGTCTAAATGGTTTTTGATGTGGAAACTTGTATGCAAAACATAAGTTTTTCTGAAGGGAAAATATAAGGGACTAATATAGTATTTGAATGTTCTCGTGATTTGATTATTTATATTATTCACATTAATTCATGCTTCAAATACAGTTAACATAGAGTGCATTATATTACTAAGTTAATATTTAATGTTATTCTTTTTTGACAAGAAAAGTTTCTTTTCATATTTGAAAATTATGCTTAACAGAATATTATTTAGATTCCTTTTGGTACGTAGAAATTATTTTAATTAGGAGAATTAGTTATCTCCAATAACACACAATAGAACTTGCAAAGTAATTTAAAATATTCCTTTTAACTGTAAAGAAATAAAAATGTATCATTCAGCAGGTGCAGGTTCTGTTAGCAAAAATGGAACTAAAACATCTTCTTTTTTCAGAACGCTATTGAAAAACTTGTATAATCAGAATTTTCTCTGATTACGTTTGTAACAAAAGTTAACTATCCAAATGTTAATTAAGTGTAAGTGAAACCAATGAAATTGGTATTTTGATAAGATATATAATTGATAAGAAAAAAAGAGATTAAATCTTCTAAATAACATTCAGAAAAAGGAAATAATTGTCCATTAGGAAAATAATGAAAATTGGAATGTAGTTAAGAAAAAAAGTATACCAAACAATTATTTAACATAGATATACAAATCATTTTAGACAGAAATGATCTCATAAAACAAATACAAAATTCTACGTTTAAAATCTTAAGGAATATGATTTTTCTCTTATGAATATATATGACCTGAAAATGTAAATTTTTATCAGAAAGTGTACTTTTTGAAAAGTCATTATTACAATTTAAGTAATGCGGATGATATGATATATATATATATATATATATATATATATATATATATATTTCATTTCATTTCTACTCATATTTGCATAAGATCTGTCAAAATCTAACCTTGAATTTCCATTCTCAATTTTAGAAAAATACAAGATAAGATTTAGTGTGATCGGCTTTTCAAACCACTAGATAATGCCATCTTAATATTTCAAGATGACGTGATTTGAAAATAATGACATGTGTACGCTTTGCGAAATATTAAATTCACAAAGAATACAGATAGTAAAAGTTAAATGAGATTGTTGTTTAAACAAGAGTGAATTCGGTTGTTATATGTAAATATTTCCAGTGAAAGTTTGTTTTGTAAGGAATTAATCTGTTTGCATAAAATTAATAAAGCATCCTACTAGAAAAAATAGTTTAAATTTTTTTTTACCGCTTTCAATTTTTAACAGCAATACTCTTTTTTTCTATATCGGAATATTCTTGAAATTTTACTTCATGAATCAGGAGATATATTACAATACAATAATGGCAGTAATTAAATAAAATATGTTTACCGACCAATGTGAAATATTATATAGTGATCTCCAAATGAATAATATGTTAAACAGTATTAGTGTTAATAAGTTTAGAACCTCGAATATGGGACACTCTACATGATATTTAGTTTTGAAATATATTCATTTTTTTGTTTAAACTCAAAATAATGTACGTATTTGTAAATGGATTCTGAACTTCCGATTCCCAATTAGTGAGCATGATTAATTTATTTCAAGACATAATGTTAGGTATTTGCTGATTTTCACTTATAAGTTTCATTTGATGAAACAAATATTGCTTAAGTATATAATTAGTTACATTTAATGGAAATATTTGCCTAAAGCTCTTGTTCAATTTTTGCTGGACATTATTGCTGAGAAAAGCGGCAGTAGTAAGGTTTGGTTAAAATGAAGTATCTTGTGGCCCTTAGCGATGTGACAAAAAACATAGTGACTTTTAATAACTCGTAAGAAATGACATGATGATGTCAAAAATTAGCAGTAAACAAAAACTAATCCAATTTTGACCCAAAAAAATGGAAAAATGTATATATAATTAAAAGAAAATATTAATATTATCGTATTTTTATGGAATGATAAGATTTATTTATAAAATATTTGAAATACAGTGGTACCTCGACATACGAGTTTAATTCGTTCCGCAACCTTGCTCGTATCTTGAATTACTCGTATCTCGAAGCAAATTTCCCCATACAAAACAATTGAACTACCATTAATCCGTTCCAAACCCCAAAATGTCACCCCAGTTATTTTTGTTACGTGGTTTTGAATAACAAAAACGTATTTTTAAATGACAAATATTTATTGTACAAAAACAAAAAAGAGAATGTAAAGAAATAAATTAGATATCCTCACTGGTCTTTGCTTTTTTCGCTACATTTTTCTCTATTTCACCTGTAGGCCGTTTAGAAAAAAGCATGTCCAAGGAGGTTTGTTTCTTCCTCCCTCTCAGAATGTTCCGGACATGAGTTAGGCAAGTGTCATTAAAAAGATCAGATGCACGACCTGTTGTAACTTTTTCTGGGTATTTCTTTTCCATGAACTATGAAACTCTCTCTCACATTTCTAAGATCTCCTTTATCTCACTTGTAGAAATAACCTTCTCCTTTGACTCCTCGAAACCAATTTCTTGCATAACTTCCGTATGCTGCTCTGACTGTAACTCTTGTATCTCCTCAGTCGTCAGTTCCTGGGTGTGCTCCTCGACGAGCTCGTTCACTTCTCTCTTTTCCACCTCTAGACCCATGGATTTCCCCAGAAACACAATCGCCTCCTGTACTGACAACTGTAAATGTAAATGTAAACGCAACACAAAACGCGAACACAACTACACAACTTATCACAGCGGAAGTACGCTGCTAACTGATTCACTGACCGTGATGGGAGCGACCGCGTGGCACGCGGTCGCGTGCTACTACCAGCCGACCTGCTAAAACGAACTCGTATCTCGAATTTCGCTCGTAACTCAAAGCAAAAAATCATTCGCTTGCCGGCTCGTATCTCGAAAAACTCGTATGTTGGGGCACTCGTATGTCGAGGTACCACTGTAATAATCATGATTATAATTACTTACAATTCAAATGATTTAGAGTTTTAATTATTTCTAGTGATTTATAATAATGTTATAACCATAAAAACTTAAATATATATATATATATATATATATATATATACATACATATATATATATGTATATGCTATAATATACATAAATATTTATAATTGTATAATATAATTTATTGCTATTTATAATTATAACTTATGTATGTAATTATAAGTGAAATATATAGAAATGAGCAGTTTTTATTATTTATATTTATACACATAATAATGTTAATTATTATTTTAACTATTAATTATAATTATAAATTATTTTTACGGTTCATCATCAAATAAATTTCAGAAATCCGCTTACATTATCTCCCACCCCCCGCCAAAAAAAATCCCAAATATTGCAAGAAACACATTTCACCATGAAAGTGTTAACTCTTTTTTTATAATTATTAAATTATTCACACACAGTTAAGTGTTAAAATTCGAGAAACGTACAAAATATTCATTTGAATAAAAATATTCATTTCCGGTATTAAAATTGAAGGAAATGATAAATTATTAAATTGAATACATTTTACGCTAAGTATTATTAAAATGAAAACAAACACGTCACGTACATTTTAAACTTTATTAGAAAGATGATCAATTACTCTATTTTGGCGTTAACCTATGTGGTTGATAATTGTTAAAGTTTACGTTAAAAATATAAAGTAAAAAAAATTATACATCCCAAAGCAACTGTTATGCAATAAGATTTGTACAAAAGAAACACTTTTTCTTATTAGTTCCACAACTCAGGATTAATCAATTCCTTCATTATAAACCATAAATTAAATTTTTTTGTGTTTTAAAATGAAATCTTTATCCATGTACCTCTGTAAGACATGTATTTTATATTTTGCTCCAAGTCATGAAAAAAACGCTATTTATACGTTAAAAGTATACTTATACAACATGATTAAATGAACATGGTATTTAAATATCACAAAGAATAATTAATTATTTCTTAAAAAATTAGTCAATTTAAATATATTTAAATTTACAGTGGTGACCAACAGTTACCCTCATTAAGAAGTATTGAACCTGATTCTATTCTGTTTTTCAACTCCGACGAAATAAGGCGTTACTTATTAAATTAGAAAATGCCGTTGACAACATATTTGGAAATATTTGCATAAAAATTTTCAGGAAACGAATGTGAGCTCCTTGGGAAAAATGGGCAGGACAAAGTCATTCAAGAAAATGTAACGCTTCCTGGTTTTTCATTTTAGACGTCATTGTTTTAAAGTGAATATTAAGTCTTAGTAAAATAAAAAGAATGAAATGAAATTAAACAATGATCTCTATTCTTCTACTAACCCGTAATGTGCATGCGATCTAGATTGGAATAACAATCAGATAAATCAGTTACTTATTTGTCCGGGTGCCAGCAAATTTATTCATGAACTCTGGTAGTTCAAGCGGATATACTAAAGTTCGGTCACCCTGCTATTGTTCTAAGCAGTCTGTTTGCTATTCAAATTCTATTCACTTCTCAACCATTACTATCCCTATTTTTCATTCTCTTCCGCATATATATAAACTTTCACTACTTAATCATTACTAATTCTATTTTCCAATCTCTTCAATATATATATATATATATATATAGTAATCTACACAGATCTATTTATAGGAATATTTTGTTAAACTTTTTATTACGTAATAACAAATGAACCACACATAAAATAGACAAGTTTTATAACATTAAAAAATTCTTCAACAACTGTTTAGATCATGATTATCCAATAAATTTCTTAAATACTTATATACATCACAAATATATTAAACATCTTTGTGAATCGTGATCCAATTTCAAATCCACCACACAACAATAGGTCCACAAAGTCGGCTTATTAGTGGTCTAGCCGTGAAGAATTTATTTATTTATTTACATTTACACAGCTTACATTTTTACTCACTCTCTGGACCGTTATACTCCTTTACCATACAACTTATTACCAACCAATTGTTTGCATTCTTTTACATTTTATTACCAATCAAACAATGATTTAAATCTTTTTTCAATTTATAAGGTGATGACGTGTTATATATTTTTTTTATTTTGAGTATATGATATACATCTTGAAGCTTAAAGAAAATCCCGTCTTACTACTCACATAATTGAATCTTCATTTCTTTGAATTTTTGTAAGTAATTCTTATATTTTGATTTGTTGATAATTTTTAGAATTATAGAATTTATTTTTGTAGATTTTTTCACTGAACCTTTTTACCTCTTTTAATCATTGAACTCTTTTGTAATTTGGATTTCCTAATTCAGCCTACCAAGAATTATAGATTTTATTTTTGTAGATTTTATCGCTGAATTTTTTTGCATCTTTTAATCATTGAACTCTTTTGTAATTTGGATTTCCCAATTCAGCCTACCAAGAATTATAGATTTTATCACTGAATTTTTTTGCATCTTTTAATCATTGAACTCTTTTCTAATTTGGATTTCCCAATTCAGCCTACCAAGTCGCAAAGGGGGAAGGTTGGTACCATTAAACTAGTTTAACCCCGCTTATTCGGTCCTCAGCTCGATATAGCTTTTTGACTTGCTGGGTTCCATATTTTCATTTATTTTTTTCTTTCATTTCTTACATTTCTTTCTGGATTTTTGTCTTTTTAATATTTTAAATTATTCTTTCATAAATTTTCAGTATATATATATGTATGTGTGTGTTTGTATGTATATGTGTGTTTATGCTTTAAAAAAATAGGTTTAATAAATAGATTGGTTTAATAGATATTTATTTTAAAGTTTTAAAAACTAAAATGATTAATCATCAGATCAGAATTAATATTACATATGTAAACAAAGTGAATGATAATTATGCTATTGCACGCAAAAAAACTCTAGATCAATTGAAAAAATGAGGATCTTGAAAATAATAATGCCTGTAGAGTTTTGATGTATAGTGAGATAAAAAAAAAAATCTGATAAATTTAGTGCGCTTTTTAAGAAGTTATTGATATGAATAATGTTAAATATTACTTAAAATTGTTTGAAACTAAAAATTTAAGAACACCTTATAAAATTTAGAATAGGAACTAATGATTCAAATACAAATGTCACTTTTATTAAAAAAAACTATACAAAATATTATGCATATTTTGGAGGGTACTACCAAAAAAAAATTAAAGCTTAAATGGAAAACATATATTAATAATAAACAGTTCTATGCTACGTATAACCACGGTTTTGAAGATCGTTTAAATCCTAAGAACATAGAGGATCTTATTAAAGTTTTGAAAAGGATTTATAAGATATATAAAAATAATAAGGTTACCTTGCATAAGAAAAATATTAATTACTTACTTTTGTTAGTCGGAGACGAAAATTGTTTATATATATTTCTTAATAAATATTCTTTAAATACATTACATGTATTCCACAAGGAAACTCTGCTAGTAATTCAGAATCCAATGTCTATTTACATTTTTCTGAACATAACTTTCTCATGTTTGATTATAATAGTTTAAAAATGTTTAGATATATTGATGATGTTATTTTCCTTAAAATTAGCAATGATAAAGATATTTAAATCTTTCGTATCCTTTTATACAGGGTAATTAAATTTATTGCAAACTAATTTTAATAAAATGAATCGGAAAGCTTAGGTTCTTTTTAAAGATAGATTATAATAAGAAAAATTCCATCATATAAATGACAACAAGGTCTCTTTTCTCCCTTGAAGTTCATAAAATACCCTTATTTGGATACTTTATGAATATTTTTAGTAAAATAATTTATAACGAAGTATTGTGCAATATTTTAAACTGGATAAGTTTGAGAAAAGCATTTTTTTTTCAAGCAGAATTCCCATTTAATTTTTTAAGCTTACCTTAAAATACAACAACTGTAATTTTTATATATTTTTATTTTTTTAGCTTAAAAAAATTTAATTTGTATTTATTTTACTGCTTTTAAATTTTTTTTCTCTTAATATTTTATTTAAAAAGATGTTCTTCTTTTTTCTGATTTTGCTATTATTTTTAAGGTCTAAACATTTTTTTCTCTGATAGTCATTGGGCATTGCTACATTTCTGTTTCTAACAAGAGCTTGAAAATCTTGTTATGTTAACTTTAGATTCGTATTTTGTAGTTGCAAGGCTATTGTCTCAGAAGCATTTTGTTAGAATTGATGGAATTACTATATTTCTATACAACATTTTTCTATCGGAAATGTTGCGCTTGTTAAGCATTTCAACCTGCTGACCTGTCATAAGCAACATTCCGAATTTATAAATATAATATTTTATATCCTTCTTTGGTTTCTTTCAAGCTTTTGCTTTAATTATTTTCCATGCCTTGATTTGTACTTTTTAATGATTCGCAGTTTGTTTTCTTGCTCTTAATGTCTACTATTCTTTCAGGTATTTGTTCTTTTTCTAAATTTCTTTGTAGTTGTACTTTTTAGTTTTCTTTTAACCGGTTATTGCAATTGAAATTTCTCATTTTTGTTTATTTTTCTCTAATGTAAAAAAAAATGTTTTGTAACTTTTCTTTGTAACTTTAAATTTTTGTTTCATAACTTTTATTTTTTTTTTCTGTAATGTTAGTAATCTAATTTAAATATTTTGTTGGGAAAATAGTTAAAGATTTAAATATATAAAATCTGAAAGTAAATATATTAAATCGGAATGTTTGTGAATAGTTGCAAAAATAAGTAACTAATATAAGAATAATTCATGTATATAAAGAAATATATATATTAATACGAGTTAGTTATCTTTTGAAGGAATAAAACATAGTGTTAATGAGATTAAGGTAAATAAACTATATAACCTTAATTACTCTTCTGTATATTTCGATTAGTTTAAGACCTTCATTAACTATTGCTCATTTCCTTACGAAATATGTTTCATTTATTGACAGAATCAATAACTTGCAAATATATTTTTACGTAATAAGGAACAGTAATTAATAACACGAAGTTGTTTAATTTTCTTCTAGTTTTACTTTTCTTTTTTCTTTAGTTTTATTTTCTCTCTCTGAGTTTACTGAAAGAGAAAATATAAATTAAATAAATTGTCACTTATTCATATAAGACCACACTACAGTGTTTGCATTAGATTAAAAAGAAGAATATAATATATCTATGATAATCTTAACATGATTTTTTCTGGGTTTCTCAAATTGAGTCATTTTTCAAAAAACTAATTCCACATAAAAAAAAGTGGTTGAATGGCTATTTATGATATTAATTAAGTTAATTTGAAGGAAGGTTTCTTTCTAACAAATATTCAGGTTTTTAATTTTTGGTATTAAGCTACAGTCGAATAAAATAATTACTCTATTTTTTACAAATATATTAGATAAACTTGAAATACAGCTAATCTAACCTTATGAGTTAATAGCAATCAGTTTTTTAACTAGTATGCATACAAATAACAAGGCCCTTTAATAAGCTTTATTCCTTTCGTAATGCCTCATTACAAATTTTAGGTACACAAATATAAAAAAAAAATTAATAAATACGTCAGGAAGTGCGATATTGTGCCTTTTAAAATTAGTAAATTTCATAAGAAGTGTGCGTAAGAAGTGTGAGTCGATGATTCTGAATATTATTATTAAGTTTACCAGATCTCTTACGTCATCTATCAGTTATACTGTTACAATTATCTTCCTGTGGAGAAAATAAGGTTAATGGGTTGGCCAGCGTGTTCGTCCGATCTAAACACAATTGAACAGGCTTGAGATGCTCTAAAGAGAAGTACGAGAATCACTGGACTTTTATCTGCCACAAACAGCTCTTCAAAATCTGTTTAACATTCTTGACAAAGCAATGAATTTTGCTGTTTTTTAGTTTGTAGATGCTGTCACCATTGGTAACTTTGTGTATTATTCTTCATATTTTATACGAGGTACCCAGTCCTCACGGGAGTGGTGTGGGTGTTTGGAGATGGAGGGTCAATTTTTTTAGATATGTCCCTCGTTACTTGCCCGGAGTTCAATTCGTCAATAGTCCTCGTGTTGCTTTTAAATTCAATGCTAATAAACAATCAAATCAAATTCAAATCATTCACACTATTTATTGAAGCTGATCACACAATGAACTCAGATTATATAATTTTTGCTGTATCTTATTTTTATACATACTCAAAATAGGAGACAGGCTTGTTGTTTTTCGTTTGAGACTAGATTGAAAAGCACTGTTTGATTAGTAGTTTTTCCAGAACTTTTTTAAGACTCTTCTAATATAAACTTCAGAATTTTAAATTTTCTAATTTAATCCTATTTTTTAAAAAACATTTGAACTTTAAAGAAATTTTTCTTGAAATGCATGTACATCTCTTCCATAGGATTACCATTTATAGCAGTTATGTACATATAAGAAGTCTCGCTTTAACTTACTTTAGAAAAAATTGTATATCTAATTAATATAAAAGTTTCGGATGAAATTAGAAATTTAAAATGAATTTAAATTTATTTCAAGTATGGTTTGAAATTTGTTTTTAAATTGATTACTGGTAAATAAAAAAATATAGAAAAAAGTGAAAGTCAGTGCAAGTATTTAAGATATTCGATAGTTTATTCTTGTCGTGTGGATTTTTTAAATCGTTGAATATCTTTTCAGTTAAGGATAATGCTCTTGATTCATTCATACAATGAAATGGATATTCATTCAAGAAATTTTTATTTTCTTTCATTTACCAAAACTATAAAAAATAAACTTCTTCATTTCTTCATTTCAATAAAAGAAAAACAAATAAATTAAAGGCCGAATTTATCCTCCAATATTTTAATTGTATTAAACTGGATATATTCTGTTTAACATCTGTTTCTGTGTTAGTTAGGAAACATTCAAATATATGCAAATTCATTTCTCTTAATGACATTTGAAAAATTCTACAAGTCCCGAATTACAGAATTAACCCATTTTGCATGAAGTTATTCCGTATCAATATTTATCAAAATTTTCTCTAAAAAGCATAAAAATTTTGTAAATAGAGAAAAGTTATTATATATACTTATTGATTTTGAAATATGTTTAAGAGTTTTTAGATAGTTAGATAAAATATAATGCACCTTCAATATCGCGGTTTACAGGGCTAATTCCTTTTGTTTAAAAAAATTATGAATGAATATTTACAATAAGTTTATTTAAAAAAGGAATTAAAAAAAGGTTTTGAATAAAAAAAATTATTAAATACGTTTATTTATTTTAAACTGTGTTTAATAATTTTTAAAATAGATAAATAAAATATAATGCATTAATGTTTAATTATTAGAAAGGCATCTAAGGTTAGCAGAAGCTCATCGGTTTGACATCGACTTTTTAAAATGAGCAAGGATCTGATTCCTTACTGCTACTTTTTCAAAACTAGGAGTCCATTTTCATTTAACCCATATCTTTGATTTAGCTTCAATTTTTCCTCCATTACATTTATTCGAAGTATACCTTCAGTATTGTGACTCAACTGAAATTTATTATGTGACAAATTTCCACCAATGAAGCGAAGAACATCGCGGTGTCCGATCTTCAATCGAAGCTCAAAAAAAATTCAATTTTTCAGTTGCTTAATATTAAATATAACACATCGATCAATAACTCCCGAGTCTAACATTGAAAACAACATTTTTTTTGCAAATTTTTTTTTTATTCATCAACATAACACCTTTTGTTAATCACCTTTTAGGTGATACAATCGTTCCAACGCTTTTCCAAATCTTTTTTTTTTTTTTTTCATTTTTTTATTTTTTTTTCCGCAAGAAATCTTTTTTTGTTGCGAGTAAATAGCGATAAACAGCTTGAATCATCGACTCTTGCTGTTTTGTTCCATCGAAGAGCAATCGCGGCACCCACTAGAGAAAACCTTTTCACTTCTTCAAAAAACCTTTTCAGTAAATACACTTCCATATGCTATCTGTGTCATCTCAGCAATCTCAACGAGCTTCACCTTTACGATCTTTCATTATACTTTTGTCACTTCACTCACATTTCCGGTAACTGCGCTTCCACAGGTTCTATCCTGAGTTAAGCGTCATTTGAGCCGGTACGACCATCGTTTAAACCCTAAACCACCGACAAATCGTTAAGCTTGATGACACGGTAACATTTTTCAATCCATTGTTTCGTTGCACGGTGTTTTTTTACCCATTAAAAAACAATGTTTTATCAGAACACGAAATCCCGGTTTTTTCCCATTTTAAACAAAATACAAAACGACTTTACTCCAACCTCGATAACTCAGCTGTTTCTCGTCCGATCGACTTAAAATTTTGACACATTTCAAGCAAAGGTTAGTACTCTAGAAAGACCTGGTTACTGGTTTACTACGAGCGCCATCTCTGGGTGAGTCTCGGGAGTTATTGATTGATGTGTTACACCTGATTATAGCATACTTTTATGCATACATTTATTATCTTGTGGCATTGATTTATGCAGACACTGTACATAAAGGCCCTATGTTATTCTTATTTGAAAGGGTTCTAAGGGATGGTGGTATCATAATTTAAGCATCATGCATTATTAAAATGTAATTTAATAGCACTTTTTATCATATGTTTAATTGTGTGATATTGTTTTTAATATATGGTTTATTTAATTTTTTTTAGCACGTAAGGTTCTTATGCTTGCTTAGTTAAATTTAAGGTTTACAAGTTTCAAACTTTTATATTTTAGTTTGTAAATGGATTCACTGCGAAAACGATTGAGGTTTCAGTTCATTTTTGAATATAATTCGTATCGATATAAACTAAATTTGCCGATGTAAGTTAATTAAATTAATATTCGAATCGATATAATTTAATTAATTTGATATAAGTTAAATCAGTTAAATTTAATTTATAAATGATATTAGATTATTATACAAATCAAAGTAAATATGAAATTTTATCGGCTTCGATAGAATACAATACCAATTTCTTAGGATATCTCAGTTTTCCCATGTTATCAATTACACTGTTTTCAATAAACGACATATACACATCAAGAAGAAGGAAATTGGAGAAATCATTTGGTGTCAGACATATTTGAAAATACTGAGTTAAGTAAAACGACATAATGTGCATGATAACATTTTGGAGTTACTTAAAGCTCTTTATCCTTTAAAGGAAAGTGTATTTTTGGGATGGGATGGTATTCTTCTTTAACAGGCTTCATTTCGGATATCTAAGCGTACAACTGATAGACTGTCAATTCCCATAAAAAAAGCATACAGAAAATCCAGAACTAATATTCTAAAGCTTAACACTACAGTAAATTATCTGTAAATAATTTCAATGTTAATATTTTCTCCCTTTCATTGTGCAGTAAATAAGTCAACAATACTTAATACGTTTAAAAAGTTTGTTATAAAAAATACTTTTATTTCTTTAAAAATATTTCGATCAAAGACTCCTTTTCTCAGATAAAGATTTCTTTATAAATATATATATATATGAAATATACTGCTGATTAATAAATATTTCATTAAGTGACATAAAAATACTTTGTCATATTTTCTTTGATTTACATTCTTACTACTTACAAAAGTTAGATAAAAAAATTCAGGGTTCATTTGTAAAATGGAAAGCACATAGCCTCAAAAAGATCAGGAAAATATAATTTCGCATTGAAAAATATAAGCTAATTGATATTACATTAGGAGAAAAAAATAATCTAATTTCCCTTAAAAAATTAAAACTTCATTTTAAATTAAAATAAATGCTGAAACATTTTTCTTATGAAGAAAATAAGTATCTAGTAAATCATTCAAGAACCAGTATATTTTATCAAATATCGGACATTTAAGAAAGCACGAACATGTTAAATTTCAATAAATTTAAATCAAAATAAATTAATTCCGGATTCTTCTGTATCTAGAATATGATTTTTATCAATATTTACTTTAATAGTTAAATTTTACGATGGTTGAAAAAGTAATTAACTACTACAAATGGTATAAAGATGAAGTATTTAATTTTTAAAAATAAATTCATGTGAGAGAAACAGATTTAATACATGAATTCTTCTAATTACTAAAGTTTGGCATTTTTTGTATTCAAATTGTTCAAATGTTAAATGTGTAGTTAAATGAAAATTTGAAATAGGAAATAATCTTCTTTCTCCAATTTATACAGACAAAATAACAAAATAGCCAGTTTTAGTTTTCCTCAAATCATCTGTGACAAAAAAAAAAAGGTTTATTCGAAATCTCGTCTCAAGATAGATTCATTTTTCTCTCGAAACTATCAGCAACTTCTCGGAAGTCTTACAGGAAACTACTTCTTACTGGATACGATACTGAAAATAAGAATAGTAATGATGCATACTGCTCCTTTTCTATAACAATGTATTTTTCCAGCTGCACGCAAAGAATCCTTTATTTTCCAATTATCTAAGATGAAAGTTGAAATGATAAAATTAAATGTTGTCGTTAATTTTCTTAATGAGTTTTTCCCGTGACTTGTAACTACGAAGTAGCCGGTCATTATACGCACCTTTAAAAAGTGTTATTCTTATTTTGCTCAAAAAACACACAGGATGATGTTTGTTACACGATATATTCTTTCCGTAATTCAAAATTAATGGTTCAAAAGCTAAGTTAGAGTTTTATGATACAAGAATTAAATTTTTATTCCTGTTGTCTATGTTACTTTTAGATAATTTTAAAAATAGATGGTTTGTACATTCGATGAAACCGATTCTGTATATTTTATATAAGTAGATTAAGAGTAAGATGATACCTTAAATTTTAAGAACAGTTAACAAAAATAGCAAACAGATTAAAATAAAAAACAAATTTACATGGTAGCATTTATTTAAATGCATTTGATAAATACAAATCAATTTATAGAATCATTTAAAATCATTTGTGTCCTTTATGTTGAAAATACCATTGAAGTAAATATTTATTTTTTAAAATAAATCTAAGAATCTTAATTTCTATATAAAGAATACTACTTAGCATTTTTAAAAAAAAAACCAGAAAAAAATGTATATTTAGTGAAGTAAGTTTATCCATCATATAGTGTTAAACTTCTTACAAATTACTTCAAAATTAATCTCTAGAGTAAACTAAAAAAGCAGTTTATTAAAGATTGTTTGCAGAAATTTCAAAAAATGCTTAATTTGTTTAAGGAGAAGAAAAGTTTAAGAAATTGTTCTTACGTGAAAAAATTTGTATACTTTTGCAACCAGATTATGTTTTCATTTCACTTTTCTCATAAGTTAAAATAATCTTACAATATAGTATGTGGAATCTGACTTATTCCATTTAATCATTTAAAACAATAATAGCTAGAATCTAAAACATAATAACATTCTAATTTCATAAACAATAATAACATTCATCCTTACATGAACAGCATATGACATGCATTCGTCACGGAAAAAAATTCAATAATTAAAAGTAGTGATTAATATTTATTAAAAATTTCTGCCCAGAAGAAAAAAAGTATTATTAGCAATTAAATAAATTCTTACATATATTCTACACTTTAAAAATTGTAATTTCTAATTGGAAATTAGGAATTTGCATTCAAATTAAAGAAAGTAAGCAACATTTCTGACAGAATTTATACAAATTATATTGTTCTATTTAAATAGTGAAAAAGTATTTGTTAAAACCTAACAGTGACAAAAAGTTTAATAAAAAAACATAAAAGGAAGCCTAATAAAATTGCTTAGAAATGTCTATATATACCTTACATAACTCTATGTGTAAAAAGTGTTTAAATTTCATTATTTAAATAGCATTTAGTTTTTGAATACATATTATATTCCATGTCAACTGAAGTTTTTTTTATCAATGAACATGGATATAAATTTATAGAATTTACATTAATACAGCTATAGTATAATTGTGGTAGAAGCAAACATTTACAGAAAAGATCAATTTAAAATTTATTTAAAAACATTATTTGGAAATAATGATTTTTAGAGCTTCTTATTATTGTCTTCAATTTATTTGAATAATTCTACGAGAATTAGTTTTCAACAATTGCGTGGGGTTTCATTCTTAACTTTATTTCTTTGGACTTCTTTTAATCATATTTAATAAATTTATAAATGTTTTATTTAAAAACTTATATATCTTTTGCCTAAAATTACTTCCTATGTTTAAAAATTACTCTGTTGTAAAAAATGTAATTTATTTTGCTGAGATGTTTTGAATTATAAATATTTTAATAAAAGATGTTTAATTACCTTTGAAGAAGAATAAAATTTTTAATGAACTAATCAAATTTCGTTCTTTTTCAATTAAAAAAGTATTTCCTAATTCAAAAAAATTGTACTTATAAACTAACACCTATTAATTAGTTATCTTATGAATAGATTAAATTTTGATTTTGCTAAAATTGTTTTAGTATTCAGTAAAATTGTACTCTTTGTCTATTAGTTAATTTTCTTATCATTTATTTAAAGTTTTTGGTCAACATATAAATTGGTTAATAGTAATTCGTTATAAATATAAACAGAATAATATTCTATCACAATGAAATATTAAAATATTAATGATGAGTGTAAAAAGTAAATTTACATGTTCTCTAGACATCTTAAGTCAATAAAATAGTACCCTTCATATGTTAAATAACTTATGTCAGTAATCTTATGCATTCATCAAATTTTTGACTTTATTGAAATTACTTTCTAACTCAACAAAGTTATATTCTTCGTCTATCAGTCATTTGTTAAATGAAATTTTGAAATTTTTGTGTTTGTTTTAATGGAAATACAAAAAAATTAAGATCAAAGTAATTTATTTATATTTAATACTCTAAAATTATATATTTAATTAATAATAATAATTAATCCAATGATTTTAGGAGTGCGATTTTGCTTAGGTGTAGAAATTTAAAATTAGAATAATTACGTTATTTTCCCCTTCGAAATAAATTCAAAATTCACTTATTTATATACATATTTTCATTATCCTATGTTTTTAAATAATTCTAGCATTTTATTTCATTTTCCTAACAAGTACTATGAAGTCATTCTCTTTTAAAATCAAAGCGTATTATAACCATGTGTGACAAAATAATGTATTAAAATTGACCACATGTGAACAAAACGGAACTTTAATTCCATGCATTTGCAGAAGATATTTCGTAAGTTTACACATTCATCCTTTGTAATTATTTTGGAAATCTCTAAGTTAGAAGTGTTTATATGCGTGACAGTTTGTGTTTAGAGGATTCTTTTATGTAAAGGTATATATATATTATTATGGTACTTTCGCACACAAATGAGAACTGAACATTTCCTTCAGTTAAGTTCTGCCATATTTTAAGAGATAAAATTAAATGAAGATAACCACGAGTATAAGAATACATTTCTAAAATGGCTCAAATAATATACGGCTCGTAAACAAATACTTTCAGCATACAGGTTGTTACAAACCAAGTCATTACAACCTTTCTTCTTTCATTATCCATGTAACAAATTAAAGAAAAAGATGGAACAATGTGTTCTAAATGTATGATATGCAACTGTAGGTTGTATTATAAATACCCAGTTTCTACTTACTTACATTACGACTATCCCTCCGCCCAAAAAACTGAAAATATTTAGATAATAAGTACCCATATTGAATTTCGAGATTTCTGTGATTATTATTTCAATAAGAAAATAAAATTATTTTAGTAATTTATGAAATGTATTATTGCAAACAAAAATGAGTATACCAATACATTTAAAAAATTAAATAAAGTGAGACAAAATATGTTATATTCCTGGCTTAATTTGAATTGAAATTCTAGCAAATATTTATTACTTATGTAACTTACAAAGCATGTGTTTGTAACAGCAAATAAAATATTTCATGTAATATTGTTTGATTATCCAATATATTACAGTTTTAATCATAGAATAACTGATTTTTAAATATATTTAATGCACAAATTAATGCATAAATTTTAAGAATAAATAACTCAAAATAAGCATACATGATAGATTGTCGATTAGATGCACCATTTTATATACATCAAATGGTTTCGTAGATTCGTTAGAAAAACATTGATTTTTAGTCAATGATTTCTGCGTTGGAGATTCCAATAAAGTCATTTATTTAGAATAATAAATTTAAAGTATTTTAAAAATTGATACTAGCTTGCATACACTAAAAGTATGTATTAGTTTGTGGATTTCTTTTCTG
>BMAW01019775.1:0-34552 GCA_019974015.1 Nephila pilipes
TGTTGTGCTTCGTTCGGTTCTGTGCTGATTTAAAAGTTTACAACTGAACAGTATATTATGAATTTTCATTTCCTTTTCTTGTGTTTGTCTTGTGTCCTACTAAGAATTTTACTCAGAAAATTTATAATGTTCGAAACTCATGCCTTTATGGAACTCGTCCATTATAAAATTAAACTAGTCTTATGCAATACCAAGAAATACTAACTTTAAACTAGTATTTATGATATATTGCAGTAATTATAAAAACGATGTATCCTACTTTTGTATCTAATTCTTTAATAATTAATTACGTTTTAACATTTTTATACACAATTGCTGTGGTTGGTGCTAAAGAATTTAAAATCTTCCCATTTGGTCACTCGAATGTGATATTTTGTTTGTGCATTTATCAAAACAGTGCATCCTTTTCAATTTTCACAGTTTTCATCACAGCTATATAAAATCGGTATTAATAAACAAGTCTTAGTGAATAACTTAATTCTGTATGTTAATGGATTAAATTAATTTTTAAAACTAAAACTTTCAAATATGGAAACTATTTTTACATAAAATTAGGTAAAGAAGTATACACAAAGAGTCGATATTCCAAGTTTCACTTGAATCAGATTATTGATTCCAGTGGTATTCCAGAAAATTCCTTCAGTGGCGGCATACATAATTATATTACAAAAGTGGCTGCATGCAATTTATATTATTATTCATATTTTAAAACACTGCATAATAAGTAGACCAGGAAATAAATATTATTAATTAATATACAGCCCCTTTTAGCTAATTGGCGATTTTTTATCGTAACCTAGAATATTTATAAGACTTTTGAAAGAATTATATACAATTTCGAATTTTAAGTGCTTTATGACATGAGAAATCAATTCAAGTATATCGAATTTTAGGTATGATTACTATTTTTCATATATATATTAAATTATTTATATTTTTTTCCTCTACCATTTCTTTTCACTTTGAATTAGAAAAAGAAAAAAATATTTTGTTGTTTTTACAAATTACTTTTTACAAGTATTGAGAATGATTTTTTTTCTTTTTTGCCAAACGTTTGGAAATGATCGTTTAAGTCTAGTGAATCCATTTAAGTACCGATTACTCAGAAAGTTTCGAGTAGAATTTAACAAAAATTGTTACGCAAATTTAAAGATGAAAAATCAAATGCGCCAATTTTTTTAAAAAAACCCCACAAACCTACAACCCACCGGTAATAAAAAAATTTATCAAGCATGTTAATTAACAAATTTTGTTTTCCTTAGAAAAATTAACATTGATATCAATTTTGTCCAGTTGCGATGAGAATAGTGAAAATTATTTTTCATGACTGTACTGCAATAAAAACATGATGTTTTTACTAGCTTCAATTATAAATAAGTTAAAAACTTCAAATTATAAATAAGTTAACATTATTAAACCGTATAATGTTGAGCTAAGGACATGTTTTCTTTTGGACTTTGTCAATGGTAGTGGTTGTATTGATCTCATATTAATTAGTTAGTGGTGAAAATGCATTCAGCATAAACTCAGGTTAATTTAGCCGATTCTTTGTCCAAGAAAGGATGTGGTTCAGATATCATTTTCGTTTTTTAATTAACAAAATTATCAATATTTTTAGTAATTAATTTCATAGCATAAAGCCTATGACGTGATCTTATATGATGCTATGACATCATAATCCTATTTCGCAATTTTTGAATATTTAACTGTTGCTATCAAAATGCAAGTCTCTTTATATATCTAGAATATAAGAACTATCAAAAAGTTTTTACTCACCTGATTCTGTGTGTTTGGTAACAAAGTTCGGTGGAAGCATGCAGTGTGTACCATCACTCAAAGGCAAGCATACAGTTGGCGATGATATTAATCCTACTCTTTCACCGGGGAACTTCTCCAACTTGATCTCCATCGAACATTTCCAGTGTTGGTCCGTATCACTGTAGGAAAAAATGTCAGTCAACTTAACCTTTGTGCTATAGAATGCAGCGAGAATTTTTTCTGCAAGTTATTAGCTTTTGTTTGTAAAATTATCGTTTGTACCTGTGTCCTAATGTGTTCCTCGAATCTTATAAGGGATCATAAAGAAAGAAAACACATTAAGTTGTAGTAAATTGTTAATTGTGCATGAACCAACCTTTAGTACCCTTTTATAAGAGTTTTTTAGCGACGGAACACTTCCTTGAATCAATGCTGTCTTGTCAATGATATTGCACTTGTTGGGACAGATTTGAATTAAATAAGGTAACAGCGAATAGTAATTTAAGAATAAGCTTATTTCAAGAGTTAAGGTTTTACTCTACAAATCCTGTTTAAAAAATAACACATAAGTGATTTTGCAATTAATATTTACAATACACACAATACAGGACGAACCATAAGTTTCCATATTTAGGAAAACGTATAATGTATATATTTTTTTGTTTTATTCGTCAGCATGGTCCTATTGAGTGACTTCTCATGTCACCAGAGTTTTCCTGTTGATTTATATCTTTGGGTGAACTTAAATACCATGGTGTATCACTTAGATACCATAAATCATATTGGAACGATGTTTCCAACATACACTTACTAAAAGTATAACTTCACATCTAATGGTAGCATTCAACAACAGTGGGAAATATGCATAATAAAATGTGTTTTCGAAACAATATAAATTGTGTAGAGCACATTATATAAATAAAAATTGCTGTCTAAAATAAAATACTTATTACCTCTTTCCTAAGTATGGAAACTTTAGACCTACCTGTACAAACATTAATAAGATGTCAGTTGTCTCTAAAATATTTATTAAATATTTGAATAATGTATCACCGTAGACACATCTATTCTTATGAAAATTTTTGTCACATTAATTTTGCCCCAGATATTTCAGAAATTGATTGGCTATGAATGAAATAGTATTTTTAGCTATTGAACTCTGGGCGCCCCTGACTTGGACGGAAGTAACACATAAAATGATGAGACATCCGGTGAAAAAGGACGTTCGGAGTTCTGTCTTTTTTAAATATCGATACTGGTCCAAGCCTCAAAGTTCATGCACTGAAAAGAGTAGTCGTCTTTCTTAAAGGTCAATACATTTTAGTAAGCATTTCTATAAATTCTAGAGAACCACACGTGAAGTTGCCTACCTATTGCGGTGTCCTCTATATATAACATTAATATGCTTAACATGCAGCTGTCCTCTGTTTATGTCTTAGTCAAAATAATTTCCTCCACTCGTGGGTGGGATACTTAAGTATTGGTTAAATGTTCTGTGAACCGCTCTTAATCAACGGCTAGAACTCTCGCAAGAAGATCTTGACGATGACCATTTAGACTTCCGAAAACTTGATCAAGATTGAGGAAAATGATAACCTTGTATCTCTAGATGGGTCTTCTAAATGCACCATCGTAAGGATTTTTGAGATCTTAGTTAAATTTAACAATATGCTTTGATCATTCATGAGGAAGCAAGCCATTCTTTCAATGGAAAATGGAAACTTAGGTTTATGAAGCAATCCAAATTTAGCTATGATGTGTCAAGAAATGTGTATCTGATGCCGGTTCCCGGGGACGCATCTCCCAAGTTTACCTAACTCAATAAATCCTCACAGGAAAGAAAAAAAAAGTTCACTTGATTTTATAGAGCCCTTTTGAAAAATCAGAGCTAAAACCCATGATTCGATTTAAAAATAACGGTGGTAAACTTCAATTTAAGCTTTTCAAATTAAGCTGGCTTTTGTGACTATGATGTTCTAACCACAGGCTCACAAACAGTCACAAAAGCCTCAAGCTATGTGAAGGCTTTGCATGAGAAATTCAGCAAATCAGGGTTCAAATAAATAATAGCCCAAAAGAAATATAGTAAATAATTTATGAATTATCTAAACACGCATTGCCTTTCGATTTTGTTATCAGTCAAGGGATATAGCTACACAAAAAAAATGTAACTGTTCTAAGCTTCTTATAGTTTTAAAAGGGCAGTGATAACTCGATAGTCTTGATAACGAGTGGTTAAAAGTTGAAAACCGAGTGTTCCAAGTACCAATTCTACGAAAACCGTTATAGCGGCTGACGTATCTGTTGGGTATAATAGCAGCCTCATGTTGATTGTTTGCTTATTAACGTAGCAGAAGCAATACGAGGGCTATTGGTGACAATAATTTATACATTACTTCAGTATTCCCGCCTTATTTCGACATTAATCATCAATATTTTCTTCAAGTCTATTCTGACATTGCTTAAGCAATAAATTCCCCAAAGCTTCTTTAAAAATGATTTATAATAATTATCCCTAATTTATTAACATATTGTTCGAGAAAAAATAGATGTGCATGAAATTGTAAATGCAATTTACTTTCAACAGAAATTACTAATTATTTTATAATAATATACTTACATGCAATTCAAAATTGCAGACTCTTTGTAATCTTCAAATACTGCATTCATCTGAGAAAAAAGAGATTGTAATTTGATTTCTTTCATGTTATTAAAGTCTTTAATATACATACTGTAATGCTTTAATTTAAATAAACTATTTAAATTTTTGATATTATCATATTTTTCAATAGAAGAAGCTAATTATTTTATACTTCACCTCTGCTCTATGTCTAGTTGAATTTTGTATACAGTAGAAAATAATTAAAGTTAAAAAAGTATTTTTTATAATTATGAAATTGCAGATGAGACAGAAGACAGAACAATTTTTCTTTAATGTGAGAATTATCTAGACTTTAAAAAGCAGTGAAATGTATCTTAACATCCAGGGAGAAATATTTATTCAGAACACTATATCTTTCATGCTATCTGGATACTTAAAAAGTTCTTTTTACTATAATGGTGATGTGTTAAAGGGTTAATTATTTTGTGAAGACTTTATTCTTAAAATAACGCTTAATTCAAAAACCTTTCTAAAATTATTAAATGAACCGGAACCTTATACCTATCTTTATTTGGTACGAATATGTTTTTCATTATTAAATATGACTATAAAATCATTTTAAATGAGGATAAAGTGGCAAGTTATATTTTTAAATAATATTTTGTTTCTTAACCAAAGAAAGTTGGTGAAAATTAAACTAAAATTGTAGAAAAGCTCGAAACTATATTTTGTTAGAGATAAGTATTATAACTAGATACATAGAGACGATACAATAAAATAATTATTGAAAAAGTATTCAGTTATGCTCTAGTCTACTGTTATAGAAGCAAATGAAGATGTTACGATAATAAGATTTGTTTCAATTATTTTAATTTATTTAATATATAAAAAATTGCTAAAGTTCTATAAAACAACGTTAACTCCGTTGTCATTTTCATTGCTTTATATTTATTTTAATATAAGAAAGTTTGTATTATAAAGAAAAATATACTAAATTACCAGTTTTTATGGTATTACGTAGAGAAATATCATCACAAACTAATTTTTTGTAATATTATTAAAGACCGTATATATAATCTCCTATAGATCCTTGTGAATTTAGAGTTGGGCCTAATTAATACAAAATTAACATATAGCTGGTTCATTTTAATGCTTCAGAAATAAAAAAAAGTAATAATATTTCGGTAATTAATTTTGAAACTTCTGAGCTGTGTTTCCACTGGATCAAACAAGGTGACAAAATAAAACTTACTGAACATTGTAAATAATAGGTAAGATTTCATAATTATTTTTCAGTTCACAGGAAACAGGTGATAATCAAAAAATTGACCAAAATATAGAAACTTAAAAAAATTTATGATAACTGGTGTTATTGTTAATAATTATTAATCACGCCTAGATCAGTTCATCTAAAATTCATTAAAATTTTTTGAAAAAAATTTGCCTGGAAAATAATAACGAATAAAAAGAAAAAAAGGTACATTACAATCAAATAATTTTTGCACAAAATGTATTCCTACTATCTTTATGTATAAATCACAGCCACAGAAAACATGAAGATTAAGAAACCTTTTACCTATTCCTTAAAGCAAGTAAGAAACTATTGAAATATTTCATACGTAGGATATCTGAATTGTACTTTAAAAATATTAAACTTAATTTGAGATAAATATTTATACAGAAGATAGTGAAAATGTTCATCTTTTGATCGATATTAACGATTCCTTCCAGCTTTGCTTTTCTGATCAATATAATGTATTATTCATCTACTGTCCAGATATAATGACTCATCAATTTAAAATTAGATCATAGTTAATGAGTTAATGTTATATTCGTTACTTTTGGAACTAAGAGTTAAATGTTATTGTAAAGTTATTTTATAATGGACTCAATTTTGTCAATCATACTTAGTTCATGAAACTAGGTTTTTCTTCTTAATTGTAAGCTGTTGTATATGTGATTGTCACAGAAAAAAAATCATACATTCGAAAGGTCTTCGCAAAATCTTTTTAACACAGAAATTACTAATATTGTTAAATTATAACGTATGTAAATTTAAGGAGCTCATATTCATCAATCATACATAAATCATTGATCTAAATCTCAAATCACAACAGCATTTATTTTATTATCTCAGAATGCATGTGTCCGAAATGTTACGAAATTTGAAAAACTTCTATCTTCTTGCGTTTTTCCACTGTTGTTACAAAGTACTTTGAAAGAATATGCATGTATTCGTAAAAAAGTTTGAATATATTCGCAATTGAATACATATTATTTTTAAAAATCAAAAGAAGAAAGTGAATTATATATAACAATTTATCTTCTTAATATTTTAATATCTTGTGGAATGCCTGGTGTTTTAATTAACTTAATATAATTAAAAGAAATGAAATTTAAATGTGGATTAATGTTGAATACAAATTCACAAGGTAAATTTAACAGAATCATATTCTGGAAGAAAATTTCTCATGAAATAATAAGACTCTTTAATAAACACTGAAGATTCTTCTGTATGAACTTACCGCAGTATCAAAGTCATTTTGCAATTTCGCATAATCGATGCTTCAACAGATTTCATTTTTTCGCCAATGTTGTACCGTTCCTTTTGAACCATGAAATCACCAGTGTACGAGTATTTTGCTGAAAATAAAAAAAATACATACCTTAATCATTTATGAACTAACAGATTATTTTCTTTATGAGGACTACTAAGTACCAGACAGTAACGATCACTCTTTTTACATATGTATAAACAGCAAGAAACAAATAAAACTAAAAAAAGGGCTTTGTTTCGAAAAGCATGAATGATCCTTTTACTATACAGAAAGCTTCAAAATCAAGAACCATGTTCAAATGGGGTTTTTTTTTGTACCAAGTCAGAGATTTTGATAATTACATTATCATTTGATAAGATATTGATTCGGGACAGAAAGCTCAGTCTAAAGCAACATTTTATTGCCTGTTGAGCTAGGAATGAAATTATATTCAATGTTTTAAATGTTTTTCTCAGGAACTACTAATCATAAAGGCTTAACACTTTATCTGCTAATTATTAAATTGATATTTGTAATGAAGTGAAATTTTTAAAATACTCATACATTGCTAAATTTTTTTAAAAAAAAATTACAGATCATCGATTTTAATTATTGAAAATTGTCTTTTGTAAAATATACGCTATATATCAGGTGTTTTTATAAATGTTCAAAATGTTCCCTTCACTGTATAGAATTACAAATAAAAAATGAACAGTAAAATTTCAGCTGCCAGCATACAGAAGGCGTAGAGAAAAAGATACACATATCTTTAAAAAAATGACAGTTTCACACAAAAAATGAATATAAAATTTCACCTGATTAAAATAAACTGTATCTGTTTATGTATATTTTAACACTAGAATATATATTTCTCTTTATATATATTACCTATATAATCTATATATATATATATACCCCTGTTTTCTTACTAAATATTCTTTACTTTCCATTTTTGCAATATTGTTCAAATAATGTATATACTTTTATAGCTGTCTTCGAGTTTTATTTCCAGTAATTTTTGGCATTTACAGCCTCTTACCAAAGTTTTATTCCCCATCTTGAGGAATTTTCTGTTGGATGCATTACAATTATTTAAGAAGCATACAGCAACCTAAATACTAGTGGATATATATCGATTTGTTCAGACATTGTTCTGGAACACATAACTATATGACACTAAGAAAGATTTCATTAAGGTTTCGAGTAATCTTACTCAAACTTTCCAAAAAATACGCATCGGTTAGTCCATAATGAAGGCCCACATAAAGATATAAAAATTGAACCACTTTTAGAGTTCATTAAAAAACAATCTAATTTTCTTAACAGGATTCTTCAAATTTTTAAGGAATTACTTGAAAACCTTCAAGTTTATAACCTGATGGTCTCATCTTCTTAAAAAAGGCCAAACGCTTCTCTATCAACCCTTCCCATCTTTAAAAAGACTGATGGGTAAATTAAAGTAATTCATTATATATGGTCGTCTTGCACACATGTTTTAACCGCAGGACATCTATCTCTCTAAATTCTTTCAATGAATGCAACGATATGCTTTGCGTCAGTTTTCGGCAAGTTCCTAAATTTGTTATAAGTCAAAAAGAATGTTAAATTTTTTCAGCTTCCTTTCTCTTAGCAGAGGACTTTCCGATCAACGGCATTTCAAATATTTCCTTTCTTTTCGCATCATTCACCATGCGCTTTAAATCTAACGTTTAAAATTTTCAAAACATCGTTATATGACAACGAGCTCGGCATCGGAGCTCGACATTCTCATTAATATATCTTTCTCTTTTAGTATTTTTATCCCTCATTTAATTCCACGGACTACAAAAAGCAGCTTCAGAAACACTGTCCATGATTGCAAACTGAAGTTCCGCCATCTCTTTTTCTCCCACATATAATAACTCTAGCAACGTGGTAGTTCCGCACAGGTGGTATGCCTCTGGGGTATCAAATCGTAATTCGGCCACTCATTTCTCTCTCAAAAATTCTCTTAAATTTCAGCGACCCTTACCTGCTGAATTTCCAGACATATTTTGCCTTTACCCTAGATTTTGATAGCTTTTGAAAAAATTATGAAAAAATCTTAAATTCTGAAACGTTTTAATCAATATTGTGATGAAAGAGTTAATTTTAAATTTGAAAACAGCTACTTTTTTCATTTATGGCCGTTGCTGCCTCCCTCCTCTAACAAGAAAAATAATTCAGGAAGTAAAAGATCTCTAAATGACTTCTACAATAGTCACAGGAAGACTATTTTTGTGTATATCACTTTTTCTTGAAGTTGCAGCTTTTTAATACCCCACCATGTATTTCCACCAACAGGGCAAAAATCACCACGTTGAGGTTCTTCGTTTGTGGAATGCTTGTGCAGAAAAATAGCCAGATAGCTTGTTACATATTATGAACACTGTTAAAATTTCTTCAAAGAGCTAACATATAATATGACTAACTTTTCAACTTCACGCTCAGTCGGGCAGCTTTTCCACATAAATGCATAACATTAGATGAAATTTTCCATTTTATTTGAGTTTTGAATTGATGTAATTTTGTGTGCATGGACTTTATTTCATGTTGAATTAGAATTTTTCTCTATGTGGGATATTCTTCTTTATTTATTTGATGGAATCAAATGATTTAGAATCCATATCGCCTATATATGTTATATACCTAGCATCATGTAATGCCATGGACGTTAACACTAGAACGATCGATATTTTGAAGAACTTGGAACTACCATTAGTGGTCATTTCGACCATAATGAAAAATCAAAAGGAAAAGTTTGATTTTAAATGCAAGTATCGGGATAAAAATTTAAGAGTTCTTTTAAAAAATTTCAAACAATACAACACCTTTAAAAGTAAAATTTTGCACAGCTTAAAGTAAAATATTATTGTTTTCAGAGGGGAATAGAAGATTTTATTCCTATTCAGCAATTATTTCTCATTTTAGTTTATTTTTTTACACATGATTTGTGTAAGGAAAGGGTTTAGAACACAATTGTTATGACATTTTATACAAAGAGGTTTTACACGAAGTACACATTTCTTTGATTTGGTTACGGCATCATGAGCATGGACAACGTTTATTACTCGTGGCTTTAGAAGATCTGGGAAGGCATGCTGGTCGTTTCTTTGACAAACAATGCGACAAACTTTGTTTGTTAATAAGGTTCTCATGAAGGATTCTCGAATTGCATTCTCTAAATAAAATCCTGGAATTTATTGTAGCAATATCTAAAGCATTTTAAAAAAATGTGCACTGCTGCTTGAAGCCATTGTAAGAATATACCGTTTCATGTAAGCGTTTGGGGATTATCAGCTATCTTTACGCTTCTGTGTATAAAGCTCAAGATGCAGTCCATTTATTTTTTTACACCGGTAGACAGTAACAGTTTTCTTGGACGTTCACTAGAACTTTTGATAAAACTCACTTGGTAGTTATATCTTTGCAGATCAGTGACAGTCCTTATGGATTTAGACCCACTGTACCAAAAATAGAAGTTCCTTTTACCAACAAAGGGTCAACTAGTTTTTGAAATGTAAAATTATTGGCTGAAATTCAAAGCTGACATTTCTTTCCTTAAAAGGAAACGGATCCATTTGTTTCATAATGGTATATTCACCATGCTATACACTCTCTAAAGTGTCAATATATCCTCAAACCACAGGAATTCTAGAATTTCTTTCGAACGGGTTTGTGAACAGTTCACTTAATGCTGGAGGACTCCTCTGTTTTGACCATATTCGTTCAAATCGAGAATAACGCATTGCTTTTCTTGCTTAAACTAGTGCAATAAAATCATACAATTATGAGAAGGAAATGTCCCATGAATCCAATTTTATTCGGCGGTGAGCCTCTTCAATCTTACAATTTTAATACGTTTCATTATAGACTCGGAAAACACCAATTGCCAAGCTAAAGCTTCTTTCTTCCAATATTTTTCTTAGCGAACGAAGAAGATCCTATTCTTCTTTCAATACGTTTTCCGAGGCACATCTCTGAAAAGTAATGGAGCTCCCAACAGGAATTTTTATTGAATTTCATCTGGAGTATAAGATTAACTGAAGAACGAATAATATATAGCGCTGGTTTTTCATCTTCCTTTTATTTTGAGAAGTCTGTGTATGTTCAGGTATTTTCTTCATGAAGAAATTTTGAAATCTGAATCTTTATTTTCATCAACATCACTACAATTTTCACTGTGTTGATGAAAAAGTGCTAAATGGTAATCAGTACATTGCCTTTTTGAACGGGATATTGGAAAAATAGTTATCAGTCACGTAACAATTGTCAATGCTTGAAACAGTGTTACTGATTCACATTCACCTACAATGGATTTATAAATAAGGACATGTGCGAATGGATTAAAAAGGAACAGCTGAGGAGAAAAATCGAGGATATTTAATTAGCGTTTGACTCAAAATTACTCAACATAAGTTTATAAGCTAGTAATTTAATACTAAAAAAGAAATTGTGGGGTACCTTAATACCTCAAAAACATCATAAAAATTCTGAAATTTCAGTGAGCTGATATAAACCGTTTCATAAAATTCGTTTCACAAAGTAGCTTTGCGGTCCAAATGACCGTCACAATAGTTCTAAATAGGAGATTTCTCGGCTTAAATAGGAGATTTAAAAAACATTAAAAAGTAAAAAAAAAAAAATTTGAAATATATATATCGATGATTTCTCTGTAGCTCTTCCTCTGCTGCTGATTTGGAATGCTGTTTGGCCCGTATTCTTAGTGCCGAAAAAAATCATTGGCGATAAATTGCCAAATATAGCAATCCTCAATTGTCTAGTTAAATATATTCGTTATACATGACAACCCTAAGTAGCCTCCTTCCTTAGTGAATTCAGTGCTCGTTATCATTTTAGGGATATTGTACGTGCTCAGAGTTTATAATAATTTTTTTTTCGGCTATCGGAGGGATATTCTTTGCATTTGCATCTAAACACTTTTTGAAATCTTTGCTGGCTAAGAAAATAAAATGAACGTCTAAATTGCGCTGTGCATTTTCCCCGAAAATTTGAAGGGTTTTTTTATATGAAAGCGTGACAAGAAAAAGAGGTGGTAATTTTCAACAGAGAGTGACAGTTGTTTCATGTGTTTGATATTAGCTCGCAACTTGAGAACCTGAAATATATATCGAAGTGAAAATTCATTTCTAAATTCGTGAAATGGTAATGATGAAGTTTTTAACACATTTGTTGGTTGTGATGGTAAAATAACTTATTTAAAATATTTTCGTATTACTTCATTTAGCGCTTTGAGGAGTTCTAATAGATCATTTTAAAGCTTGGGAGCTCTTAAACTTTCTTATATATCATTTATACTTTGTTTTAAGTGTTAAATATTTTTATTTAAGTTTCCGAGTTCTTTTTTTCTTTAATAAGTAATTATATATAATTAATTTCAATTTGATTATAAATTCCATTAAATTTATTTTGAAAACAGCTAGATGGAATTTTAAAAGATCTTGGACAACAATATAATCATAGCATCAATCTAGTGTAATTATTAAAGTCCATACTAATCCTTGTAGAAAACTGGAGCACATTTTTCAAATTTCATTATAATGTGGTTTCAACAAAAGATGGATTATTTCATTAGATACTGTTAGTTGTTAGGTTAGTTAGATTGGTAGTAGTTAGTTTGATTATTGTTAGTTGTAACAATATGAAATATAGTTTGGTTTACCAGAAATTGACGTTAAAGCCACGAAACGTCTTACAACTATTTTTAATTTTTTATGGAAGTAGATGAATTTAAATTAGTGAAAATGATGATAATGAAGTTTTTAGAATATTTATTCGATCTTATTAGATCCCCCGGTAAAATAAATTGATACAAAAATATTCACATTCCTTCATTTAGTGCTCTCAGGAGTTTACGCAATTTAAAAATCGCCTAATTGCGATTTTTAAAACCTCGTCTATGGTGTGGGTTAAATAGCACTTTCACTCATTTATATTCCAGGAAACATCAATAGCATATGTTTTAGAAAAATATTGAAAAAAATTTATTCCAGCAAATATTTTTAAGTCCTGTGGAACATCCTGGCTGTAGACATATTATCCATTTGGAATAAAATCAGAAGAGAGGAAATATTAAATACTGAATTCATCAACAAAATAATCTTATCTACGGAGCTTACAACACAAATTAAATCTCATAATAATGCAATATGTAGTAAGTAAAATGAATTCGGAACACATTATTTTGACATGCGGAAAATATATGGCCTTAAAAACATTCTTTAGAATATTGTCAGGATAGACTCACAGTGCTGTATTACTTTCAATGTACAATTAGACAATTCAGTAGCTAATAATCAAGTGTTTAGACTGTTCTTACAGATGATGAAAATTTGATACCTGTTGAATAAAAAGACTATTTTAAAGGGGATAATAACATTTGCTGCTTTACATCTCATTTAAACAAACATTCAATCAATAACTTTTATTGAAAAAAAAAATAAAATGTAAATAAATAGAATTTTCTAAAAAAATTTAATGAGATAAATATCTTCTGTTTGTATCGAAATAAATGCTCTAGAAAAGTTACGTTTATATTTACTTAGAATTATTTGAATAAAAGAGCAGATGAATGCATGCTTTCGGATCAGTCATATTGTTCATTAATTGACTCTCCTTTTTATACTGTATATTTCCGAATATATGTTGAGAATTCATCCCCGATTATTTTTTAATAGAAATATTTTTTTAAATTCAATTACTCGCTCTGTTTGACAATGTTGCTGCACTTCGAAAAATCTTTAACCTTTATATTAAAATATTTCCCAAATTTGTGTGAAGTAAAACTCCAGACGCCAACGGAAACAGATGTAATTCTGGTTACCCTATCTGAAGCTAGCATATTGTTACCAAACAGATGGTAATTTCTATTGTTATTTTTTTATACTCGTTATATGTTCTATTATAGAAATAATAATAGAATACTATTATTATTTCTAATATACGCTAATCGATTGCAAATTTCACCAACATCAGATTTCTGGTTTTGGTTGCCGCACAACAAACCAAAAATGTAAGTGCGTTCGAAAATAAAGCCATTCAGTTTCATAAAAGAAGAGGATGATGATCCTATCATTTAGAATTATTATCGTAATTAGAAATGTACACTAAATAAGTAAAAACGTACTCTGATGATAAATCGGGTGCATGTTTCTGACACAAAAATACCCAGGTTTTTTTTATTTTTATTTGTGAACACGTGGAGATCCGTATTTAATCTAACCCAATAACATAACTTAGAATAGTTCCTAACATCCTCCGCTTACATACGGAAGTACGGTATGTGGCAACAGTTAGAAGGGTTTTTCTTATTTTTTTTTAATTCGAGGATGGAATTTAAGGATTTTGAGTTTTAAAGTTCTTAAATCATTAAGGAAGAAATTTTTCACAGGGGAAAAAGGCCTAATGGATTATTATTTTAAACTTTTGCAGACCTTCAACCGAGAGGCCTTAAGAACAACTGACCAATGAATAAAATGTAAAGGAAACATTCAGTTTCTTTACCCAGTCTTTGTTAGAGAATCCATGAAAAATCGACGTATTTAAAATTGAATATACATTTCTAGGCTTTTCATTTCTTATAAAAACATACAACATTTAATTAATTTCTTCGAAATTTCATATATATAATATGTCTAGATTGAACACACTCCTATAATCCTAAAGGGAAGTAGTTTATTTCAAATGAGTTAACATATTCATAATGTTTAACAACGAAATTCAACAACATCTTGTGTCATCACTAAACTAATACTTAATTTTAATTAACTCAATAAGAAAAAACTTAAATATTAAAAATTTACGTTTTTTTTATTTATTTATTTATTGTTTGTTGGTCTTTTGTTTGAGAACAAATGTTTTTCACTTACTTTTACAATCTGTTTTCATACAGTTTAGAGAGATTTTAAGAATTTAACGTTTTATCGAATAATAAAGTTATTATCTTACATATGAACTTGAATGTGAGTTTGTCTGTTTGACGAATATTCAAATCTCCACCACTGATCGTATCACTCCAATTTTTTAGGGAGTTTTACTGATTTGTGGAAGAAGTTGTAAGCATGTTTCGGTGAACAATTGTTTTGGGGGGATGGGGTGCAAAATCTTTTCGAAACTCCTGTTTTCTATTTTTCGCAATCAACAAATGGTAAGAGTATCGATGTACTTAAAAACTTTTTTTCGAACTTATTTTCTTGAAAATATTATTTTATATTTTTATAATGTTCTTCTATGTTGTTATGTTTTTCGTAAGTAATAATGCTGAAGTGATGATTTTGCATACTTTACGGGCTAGATCTCGAACGAAAAATTAAAAAATTACGATTCTTGCCGCAAATTAATCAGTTTATTTCGGGCGAAGTTTTGAAAATAGTGCAAGAAAAAACCCATTAATTTTTAAATAGTTTTTTCCAGAAATCTATGGATTTAAATGAAATGGTATTCATATGGTAAACGGAAGGAACATGTAGCCAGTTTTTTTAAAAAAAAGACCTGGGAAAAGTATTAGAGAGATTTTAAACAATTTTTTACTCCACAACATTTGAGCTAATTTGTATTTCTTTCTTTTCACTCTTGCTAGAGATTTCAGCTCCGCTAATCATAGTTCTGGCGCAAAAATTATGGCATGATCTATATGTGTTTGTATTTATTATTCTTCATAAATTATTTTGGAGATCATTTGTTTGCTCTGCATTTTAAAAACATACAAAAATACTTTTCTAAAATTTTCATTGTTATTAATATTCATTAATTATATATTTTGTTAAATATTATTTGCTCAACAAAATATTTCATGTTGGGTACATGTGGATTGTTAACTTTTTAAATTCATTCGTACAACTAGTTACAGGTTATTTAAAAAATAATAATAATGCTTATTTTATAAATCCTAATTTGTTTTTGAAAGAAATAAAAAAAAATTCAATTATAAAAGCTTTAACAATGTCTTTGATTAAGAAACTGCAGATTTCGGTGCCCTTGGTATTAAATTTATATCTTTTGCCAACTTATTTATCAAATCATTTTTTTTTCCTTTGAGGCTAATTTGCTGTTCGTTAATATTTATTCAAAATGTTAATAAAAAGTCAGTTCTTATTAAATTAATTTTTATCCTTCTATCAGAATTTTTATATCTCTCCATTCACCCGTACGAAGACTGGGTATACCAGCTAGTATTTATATAAATTAAAGCAATGCTATAAATGTAAGAACATAATTATTATCAGTAGACATCTAGGATAAGAAAAATGTTATCAAATTATTCAATTAAAATAGACGATAGTGAAATGCTTACATGTAATTTATGTCAACTTATAAGAATGAATATTTTTATCCAAAATAATCTAGCTTCCCAAAGAAAAAGAAATAAAATAACACAATAATAACTCATTTAGATACGCTTACCTAATTTACTGCATTTTCCGTCATTTTCTTTAGTCAAAAGAGGTGGACATATGCATACAGCATCGTTATTTACATCTAGCGTACAAAGAGCCTGATTTTGTAAGCATTCTTTCTGTTTCAGTTCACATTTGTCTGAAAAAAAGAGTTCATCGTATTTCTTCTTACTTAACTGAAAATATTTTTGACTTACCACAATAAACATTAATGCCACTCTGGTGTTGTAAATATTTAATTGATTAATGTTTCTTCATTAACTGGTTACATTGAAAGAAACCGTTTATGAACGATATATAACACTAGTGTACAGGAAAAATCAGCAAAGGTTATATGTATATAATATTGTCTCAAATTTTAAAATTTTACATTTCATCTTTTAACACATTCGCAAAAATTTTTAAAATGTAGGTGGAACTAACAAAGTCACATTTTTATATTCACGGTTAAAGTTATTTTTATTTCGAAATATTTATAGAGCAATATCTCATTGTATTTAACGGAGAAGTTAAATCACATATATGAAAATGATTTTTTCAATCATAATGTCAGCTAAGAAATCCGTTACAAAAAAAATCATAACCTGAGCTACAAAACAAATGTAATACCCACTTACAATATATGATAAAAGTAGTTTTAAAAATAAAATAATTAAATGTTATCAGGAACCAATTTCCGATGGAAATTTTAAAAACAATTTGGGCATAAAGAGTGTTTATCTCTGAATCCCCTGCATCTAAATGACGTTTATTTCCTTATATTTTTCTTCAACATTCTTTACATCATAAGAAACATGTTTTTTTTCAACTGCAGGTGCTCAAATTTTTTCAAGGAAGTGTTAAAATTCCGAAACATTCGATTGATTGGCGTTCTGGCTTTATGGACTGGTTCTCGAATAACTGAAGAGTTCATAATTCTTTGACGTCTTTCCTTACTTTTTATTGTTAAATCTTTACCAATTTTTATTTCGACTGGAGTTTGAACTAAACATTCTATAAGGCTGTGCCTGAATCTTAAAAATGCTTTTCTTTTCTATCTCCTTCTTTTTTTCTGGTGAAGTTTCTTGTACATGAAGAAAAAATTCCAAACACATAGATCCAACAAATGAAAAATTATCTTTCATAGGGTCGTACAATTTTACGTGATGAAGAGTAGTAAGTGATATAAGCAAAATATTCCTTATTTTAATCACTTTTGCTGACAAATATCCTGATAGGAAGTTTATTTGTATTTTTATTTATTAAAACATAATATTGTGATTGCTTGAGCTATCGCTTATGTATTGAGGGAAATAATCATAATGGTTCCCACCGTCATTACTCAGGGACGGGATAAATATTTAACTGGTTTAACTGTGCAGTTCCGTGAAAGTTTTAAGCATAAATAGTGGGGTTGTGAGATTCTTTCCAAATACCGTTCTTTCATAAATACTTTATTGAGAAAATCTTTAGCATTATAAATAAAGTATTATTGTATTCCATACATTACTTTCTATCGTATGAATACCATTGAGCATATGTTAGTGTACCGTTTCTTACAAAGGATATAACTATAAGTAATTTTTAGACTAAAAATATTTTCACGTATTTTATTTTTGTTTGAGAATAAGATTACTTTAACATTTAAAATTCCACTGGTGGAACTTCATGAATTATGTCAGTTTTAATGTTGGTCTGTTTGAAATATCATCACATAAAACTTCTATCACTTCTGATCTTTCATTCCGAAGAAGCTCACAATTCCGTTACAACCCATACTTACGTTTGCAAACACCAGATTCCAGTTCCTTTTGGTATCCATCTTCACATTTGCACACGTATCCATCATCGTTTTTGAAATCCTCCTCACAAAGGGCGTTTTTCGAGGCGCAGATGTTTTCGGCTCCTCCCTCGCTGCACATGAGTCGCCCTGAAAAAAAAAAAAAAACTTTAACGTAAAATCTTTGGAGCAAGGAGGCTTTGAATGAAATTATTTGTGAAATCCAAAGTATATCGCTTAAATTGTTTTGTAACATTATTTGTAAAAGAAACGAATGAAAAAACTAAATGCCTTGCATTAATTACGCATCAAAAACTGCATTTTGAAGAGGTTGCTTATAATTTATCCTCTCGCTCTCCGCACCCATCGCGCATTTTTGTCAGAGTCCTAGAACGTTTCAGAAACTGATATTTTGGCACAAAAGAACTTGACATGTTTATAGAATTTAACATCCATGTAGATTTTACCTTCTTCACAAAACGTGACGACGATGGCTAACATACACGTGGATTTTGATTTATAAAAACCACAGGCGAAAGGCATGTCCCTCACTCGCATAATTCCCGACATCACTTAAAATGTGCACGTTTGTTAATAGTTGGTGGGGAAGTTTAAATTTTGCTTAAGTGTTAGGTGTTTGGGTTAGCAAAATACTTTCTAATCGAGAATTATTTTTAGGGAAATAAAAACACTTCGATGTGTGCCAATTACAGTGTGTGACTCTGAACATACTCTTTTTCCAATATTAATCTCTACTAAGTAAAAAGAATTCAAATTAACTAAACAAAAAATTAAGAATGGAAATATTTATATATCACATACATAATCAACAGAGCATTAATAATGCTTATTAGGATTAGCGGGAGAAAACATTTCGACCTGTAGGGACAGTCGGCGCTTGTCAGGAAACACTACTTTGCACAGTCATTCTTCCCAAATAAAATTAAATCACTTAATTTATCCATTAATATCCTAATCTGGTTCCTTTTTTTTTAGTTTTTAGCCGAGACATCAATTTTATCCAGTTTCAGTGAAAATAACGAAAGGTATTAAAGGTGTCCCAATGCTTTCGAGGACAATGCAGAATCAACATCTCTTCAGCACCCCACCTGAGAACTGGAAACCTTAAAAGTAAATTTATTTGTACTCACGTTCGCAGTGCACGCCATCCGGAGCAAACTTATATTTGCCTTTACAGTCGCATCGATATCCCAAAGTTTCATCAGGCAGACATTCAACTCCCACCGGGCATTCTTTAGGGGGCAGCTTGCCGGCCGTGCATTTGTCTGAAAAGGAAAACATGAAACTAAGTTCGAATACTTCCTTCGAATTACGTTCGACCGCATTCATTCACGATAAGCCAAAAATTAAGATAGTGAGCTCTGAGGAGTTGAAAATACCGAGAACCGCAAAAAGTGGGGAATGCTGTCTTTGTTCGAATGAATAGGGCTTCTTTTTGTAAAAAATATATAAAATTCGTTGATATACAACAACAAAAAAAGCCCACTACTGTCAAACGAAAATACAGGGCGTTTCGAAACTCTGGGGCTATAATTTAAGGAGTAATAGAAAACATCCAAATAATTAATTTCCAACTGACAATGCATGGTCGGAGAGAGAGAGTGATGAAACCCTAGATGGCGCTGTATTGGAAAGCAAGAAAAAAAAGGCGAGTTTTCTTACGCATCGTCATTTCTACCGTGGATTTCAGGAGGAATTACCTTTCCTTGATTTCTGTGTATCATCATGCTTCCTGAAATCCACGGTTGAAATGATGATGTTTAAGAAAACTCCCGCTTTATGCTTTCCATTATAGCGTCGTTTAGCATTTCATTGCTTGTTCCCCGCCAAGCTATGTAGGTTGAAAATTACTTGTTTTGATGTCCATGACTTTTTAAACACCCTGTATAAAGCAAACAATGTGTGAGTTTCTACTGTTTAGCATTAAATTAACTGCTTGTGATATTAATAAAAAAAGAAACGGAGACATTCAGTTACTGATGATGTACATTATCATAACCCATAATTGTTTTTAGCCGCTTTGAGCCCCACTTTTGAGGGGGGGGGGCAACATAATCATGAATTAAAATAATGAACTCTTGCACATGAAAACTGGACAATATTCTAATAGTTGTCAGTATGACGAAAAGTACACTTTATTGTAAAATATATTATAAGTCTCTGAATTTCAACAATCTTCGCACTAATTCTTGATGTTGGGAGTCTTTAGCTTTTGTTATTTGATTCGGGGAGCTCCCAAAAATCCACACCTAAACTGGACTCTTTATCAAAAAAATCCTCAATACCATATAGCGCGTGTTAAGAAATGAAAATAATACATATTCCTTGTGTTTTTCTCTGGGTGTTTATAATTGCTAATATTTAGAAATTGCCAAATTCATTATCACTCCGAAAATTTAAAAGATAATTGTGCCTGACAGATCTACCTTTAATGGAAACCTTAAGTGCCAAATTTCAAATCCTGTTTTGACATATTAGAAAGAAGCTGGCGCAGCAGAGAAATTAAAGAACGGATTGAAGCTAAGTGACAATGGCCGCCTGGAGGAGATGAAGTTGGAAACCGACTAAAAAGATCTTTAATTTGGAATGGAGTTGCGATTTAGTGATGTCAATTTAGCTAGGAGGGAGAAAATGAAGCAAAATCACAAGCAGAACTTGCGGAAGAGTACATCTGCAGTTCTGCAGGTTTGGTATCGTGTAAGGTTGGAGGTTAATGATGGAGGCACGTGTGGATCTGTGTATATTTATTTATGTAAAGTTGTTCAAACAAAAAGTAAAACGAAGATAAGTTAAACGAATTAACTCTCTACAACGCATATTGCATCAACTTCTTCATCGGCTTCGACGATGGTGTAAAAAAGACAGGAAGAAATTTAACTAAAGCAATCGACTTTAAAAAGCGACTACTTTAAAAAAATACCAAAGAGTGAAACTCAGCTTCGTAGCTTTTTAATTTGTTCCAAAACGTTAGACTCGGTATTTAGTTTTTGTTGTAAGAAAGAAGAGAAAATGAAAGAGAAATTCCAAAATGAAGAGAAAATGAACATTCTACATGATTTATAGGTGGCTATAATAATTGGAGAAATATGTCAACTATAATTCAAGATCATGAGCGTTTTGTTTGTCACTTTAGATCATTTATTGCTTGGAAAGAATTACGAAAACGACTTAATTCAGAATCGACTGTTCATAAACAAATCGAGTTAATATAAATAAGGAAACGAAACGACTATAACAATTACTATTTCAAAGAATTGTAGAAGTGATTCTATTTTAGCATGTAATTATTTTGTACTTCGAGGAACACATGAAATAATAGGAACTCCTAATAATGGAAATTTTTAAAGTTTAATCAAATGGAAATTTTTAAAGTTTAACCAAATGATTAAGTAAATATAACTCAGAGCTAATGGATCATATAAACAGAATAAAAAAATCGAAAACTACAATTATTCATCATTTCGCTCATAGATCACAAGAAAAATTATAACTCCATTAGAAAATGATGAAGTCCTTTACAAAATTAAAGCCATTATAAAAGCAGTTACGTACTGTAGTATCCAAATGGATTGTACTCCTGATATTTCCCTCAAGAAATAAACTTCAATCAGTATTAGTTATGTAAATTTTGAAAAGAAAATACTTACAGAGTTTATTGAAATAACTGATTTGACTGGACTACTAGCAGAAAAACTCTGTTGGAAAAGAGTAAGTGATCCTAATTTAGATATTACGCATTGTAGAGGGTAGGCATACGACAACGAAAAAAAATATAAAGCGTCGTGAAAAGGAAATATAAAGGTGTACAATCTAGAATAATTGCTCGAAACCCTCATGCAATATATGTGCCTTGCTTATCATATTCTTTTAATTCATTAATTTGTGAGGTCGCTTCCAGCAGAACATATTGTAAAATAATTCTGGCGATATTGCGATGTTTACATAGCTTAGTTTCTGTATCAACAAAAAGATGGAAAATTCTGCAAAGGCATTTAAACATTACTCTTAAACATGCGACACTCGTTTGGAAGTCAAAATAGTTAGATTCGGTTAAAACAGTGAATACACAGTTTGAAAAAATTTGTAATGCTCTTCAAAAATCTGTTGATGTAAGTAACGATAATACAGCGGTATCCTAAACAAACTAAAACTCTATTGGTTTCAATACAAGAAATGCTATTTATTTTAAGCTTGAATGTATAGTTTGCAATATTGACAAAAATTAACACTATCAGTTAACTGTTTCAAGCGGAAACAGTTGTTCTCAACTCGACTTTTAATTTAGTCAATAAAATTAAAACCGAACTCCAAAATATAACACAACCTTAAACGAAGCAAAAGTGCTAGGACGTAATTTGAATATTTCAGAATCCCGGTAGAGGAATTAAGATGTTTTTTTGTTCCTTTCATTGTTATTGATGCTGCTATTGTACAAACAGAAGATAGATTTAAAAGTATACCAAATATTATTTTTCAAAAAAAATTAATCACTGGTATAGTGTGAATTAGAAAAAAAAATGTTCCAAAACATTTGCAAAGTCTTATAACAAAGATGTAAATAAAAACCTAACTCAGGAATTTTGTTTGTTATGGGATTTGATTTTGATTGAAAGGGTTGTACATGACACACAAAATCTATCGCAATACATACTAAGTAATAACTATGATGAGTTATTTCTAAATGTATTTTAACTGTGTTAAAAAAAAACTTTTCTTAACCAGTTATTGTAGCAAGTGCTGAATGCTCTTTCAACAAATTAAAACTAATAAAGAATTATTTTCAGTTAAGCGTGTGTATAATACTCTTAAATGCCCTTGCTATATTAAGCATCGAAAAAAAAGTTGCAAAACTATTTAATCTTTCTGAAGTAATTAATGTATAGACAAAAACAAAAAAAAAATCACACATCTAATGAACATGCTTTAATAATATATGCTCATTTTTGTAATTTTTTTTTACTTTACAAAATTTTTAAGGTCCCATATGGTCTCTTGTACCCAAGTCCTATTGTAGTGAAGGCCAGTTGTGGGTCGAGCCTCATGTAAGGTTTCAATAAGAACTGGAATTCAATAGATTCATTGCGAATAAGTACTTAGTTATAATAAGTATAATATTCAGAAGTAGGTAAGAGGAAAAAACTTTTAAATAGCTTAGGAATATGTTGTGTAGTGACTCATTTCATACTCGTAATGATAAAGTGGGATAGAGAAATAAATTACATGCTTACAAATTTATCACCAGATAAAGTTTCAGAAAAGACATTTTCAGTTAAATTCAATTTCTCGAGCTACGTAATTTTTCGGATTAAGTGACAAACTAAATGGTTTGAGCTAAAAATTAATTTGAAAATTTTATACACACTTTCGTTTGTTCCAACTTTGCTTTGTATTGATTCGATTTTATTTTCCTCATAGTATCTAGTATAAATTATGTTTCTGCTGAGAGAAATTTCAAGCTCAAACCCTCCAAGGTGTTGAGAATGCAAATTTAATATTATAAACAGTAATTTCTTGCGTAAAGAAAGAACTCTTACCAATACAAGTTTTGTTTCTATATTCGTGTGATATTTCTGGACATGCGCACGATTCGACAGATTTCCCCCCGGCATATTTTCTCACTACACACGAACCCTTCCCACAATTCAGATTGCACTTCATTTCTTTCACAGGATCTGAAAACAAACAAACAAAGAAAATTAATTAAAAAGTTCTCTAAAAAAGAAGGCATGTGGTTAAAATCTGTTTTAAATAACTCGGTCGCAAAACTTTACAATATCTTAGTGCCAAAACAAATAGCGCAATGTTAAATGTACTTCAAAATGTATGACTCTTTTGTTTCTGGGCATTATCAGGCACCAAATATTGATTTTATTGCCTAGAAAACATTTTAGACAGCTGTCTTTTCTTCACTGATTAGAATGATTTACACGCTTCACTATTCTTGGCAATTCAACTCAAATTGCGTTTATGAAACGAAATTATTTTGTAAACACAAAGCTACGATTAATTCAAATGTGAACAGTTAAAACAGTTCCAAGGAAATAGTCGATTTCTTAGGTTTAAAAATCTAATAAAAAATATTCACCATGAAATATTACAATTGATTGGCACTATAGAATGCTACATGATATTACACAATTTTGTCCCTTCAACTAAAATCAGAGGCTCCTTTCTGATTTTATTTTAAATTTCCTAGCTTCTGAATCAAATAGGACGGATGCAAATTTAGTCATTAGGATGGTCAAATTTTCTGTTGCTTTGCGATTTAGGATACCTTTCAGCGACTGAAAAAAATGCATCGTTGAAGGATTCGAGCTCATTACGAGCAACTGTCAACGTTTTAGAGAGGTTGTATCATTGGATTGAAACTGGCAGGTTGGGCAAAATCAGAGAATTGCTCGTCATATGGGTTGAAGAGATGCGGCGATCAGAAGATGCTGGCAAGAATGGGTGGACAATGACAGATTTCAGTGTCACGATGGTAGCGGTTGACCTTGGGCCACAGCAGATCAGGAGGACAGAGTGATTGTCAGATCAGTTTTCACAGCTCCTATTTCATCGTTATCAACCAACAGACGAGCGACCCGCACACAAGTGTTTACCATGACCATTCACAAAAGGCTGATAGAGCGAAATTTAATCTCGTACTAACCGCTACGCCACCTGCCTCACAAGCCTACACATTGTCGAGCCAGATTACAGTGGTGCTTAGCTTGATCCGTTGGTAATATCGGCAGCATGTCAATTCTGCTTTCAGTATTGTACGCCATACAGGCCCACAACCAGGAGTTATGGTCTGGGGTGCCATTTCCCTTGATAGCTGGACCCCTTTGGTTCATCATTAGAGGCACACTTACAGCACAACGGTACGTCGACGACATTCTGCGAACTGTTTTGCTATATTTCCTTTTGCAGTACCCTGGCCTTATTTTTCAGCAAGATAATGCCAGACCACATACGGCATGTATTGCTGTGAACTGTCTTACAGTTTGTCAAACACTTCCTTGGCCAGCCAGATATCTCTCCTATCGAGCATGTCTGGGACATGATGGGAAGGTAAATGCATCTACCAGAGAATGTTGATGACCTCGCCCGACAATTGGAGCAAATTTGGCAAGAAATATTTCAGGAGACCATTAGGGAGCTTTATCACTCTTGCATCCAGGCTAGAGGTGGGTTAACACTTTACAGAGCGCGTTATATTGTAACTATGTAACTCTGAAATAAATGATTAAATTTTTCTGAAATCTTAATCATTATCCTATTCTGTACATAATTGTCCAATCCGCCAAGTTTTGTCTCCATTGGACAACTCCTTCTTGGTGCACCGTTATATATAGTGAGATATAGTGAGCATAGTACATATATTAAAAGCATATATATACAGTAGCATGCTTTTATGTTTTACTAAGGAAAGGTAGTATATAAAATTGTTTAAAACAGTTGATTTATTATTATTTTGTATTGGAACTAAGTACATTTCTGTTGCTAAATGCAATGTGCATGGTTTATAAAATGTTTTAACGATCGTCAATGTTAATTGATAATATATTAACGAAACAGACATTATTAAAGGGATTCACGGAAATTCGATTGTATTTTAATGAAATGATCTTGAGTTTATGTTTATTTCCCAAGATTACACACATTTTTCTTCAGTTTAACTACCCCGAATTTGGGTATTTTGTATAACGTCTTGAGATTTAGGAAAATAAATGCTTAACTTATTGATAAGCATAGCTTAATTAAAAGAACTCCTCCCAAACGAGTAATAAGCTAAATATCGAAGAGATAGATGCATCCAAGTTCTTTTACTTAAGCTGAATCAGGTGTAAAAACTATCAACAAAACTATATTCCACACATTTAATTGAAGTTTGAGATTTCAGAGAACTGAATACATTCTCATGGGTTATCCTTAGCCTTTTATCACAAAGAAGGAATTTAAAAAAAACTGTAAATTAAAAGTACTCTTACCGCAAGTTTCTCCATTGTCTGTTGTGCTAAAACCTTCAAGACATTCACAACGGCCACCGCCTTTACATAGCTGAGCACATTTAGACTGCCCAGGTGAACAGCTAGTATCTAAGCACCCAAAAAAAACTTTGATTAAAACAAACTTGTAACAGAATAATTGATATCTTACTTCATACTCTTTATTGTGAGCAAATGTGTTTAGAAGCTAAACGGAATGAAAAAAGAACTAAAAGAGCAGAAAACGTCGGAAAATTTTCTCATAACTTCTTTCAATTTAAAAATGGAAAAACTTGATTAAAATTGGTGCAAACAGATTCGAAAATAAGAAAAAAATAATATTAAGCATCAAACCAACAGCAGTTAATAAAACATTGTATAATGTTTGTCTGGAAGAGAAAATATAATGTGTCATGCAATTCTATAAATTAATTAGAAGTTTCTCGTACTTCTAAATAATATTCTATTAAAACAATGAAAATTAATAGTGAAAGACATTAGATTGAAGCTCATAAATCGATTATATGTAAATCTAGAATTTCTAAATATCAGAATATGAACATATCTAGAATGCTGCATACGAATTACAAGAATATTAATACCGAGACAAATACGACAGCTTAAAATGTCCGAGCACCTCCAAAAATAAAACTTCCTATAAGAAGTCAAATCATATTCTAAATAGACATTAGGATGAAACTTTTTTGCCTGTAAGGTCACGTAACATCTCCATAAGCTATAAGCGAGCTAAAATTGGCGAATTGCTCTCACCGACATAATTATAATATGATAGCTGTGTGGATTCGTCGGTATTAAATTAGACTAAAAATATCAACACATCACTTTATTCTTCTCAAAACATAACTAATTATTTAACTACAGCTGTTGCCAACGGCACATCAGAAATATTTGATATAGTCTCATTTCCTACAATATCTAATGAATAAATTAATAATTTTTCATATTGGATACGTTAAATCCAGTCATAAAAATTCTCAAAATATAAGGAACAATATGTTTAAATCAAATTTTGTTTGTTTGCAATCCAAAAATTATGTTACGAAATATGTTATTCACAAGTTTCTTGCGGCGGTCGCGAAGCGGCAGCGTTGATTCGAACCCTGGACCAGTGGGTCCGAAGAAAAGTTGATCGCTTGTTTCCATGTCCTAACCAACTAGACTAAAAAGACGCCTAATCAGACTTGTTAGTTAGGTATTCTAACCTCTGGCGCAGCTGTAGAAAGGAGTCGCTACATTTCTCAAATGATATGTTGAAAATATAGAAAGAAAACACATTTATCGGTATCCTATAACAGATATTTCGGCTTAGCAAATTGTACAAATAATCACCAAATCTTGTAAAAGAAATCATTCAAAATACATGTAAATAAGTCTTTAAGCCCTAACAAACATCTTTCTTTCTTGATACATAAACATTTCTTTTTAAGAGAAGATTCTCCCATGTGAAACAACTGTGCTTGTCCCTTGACCGTGAGGCACATTTTGACAAATTGTTCTGCTTTTAACCCTGTTCGTTTGAAACATTTTAATTCTTAGACATTTTCTTTAAATAACTTGGTCGAGGAAATTCGTCAGCCAAGTATTTTTTACTTTTTAAAAGACATTGTGTTTAGCCCATTCATATAATTTTATCACATTCTATTTTATTCTCTATCACGGAGATGAATTTTAAATTTTTAAAATTTCTTTTTATAAAACCTTAACCTAGTGTTTGGGCTATAATATATCTTGAGGATTCAGTGCCATAAATTCAACTTTCCAACGTAAGCCCTTATGATGACCAAAACATAATAATACTTGACTTTCACGAGATTCGTCAGAGACCGGATTGATGCAACTGATATTTTGTGACAGTATTGAGCTCAAATACTCAGGTAATTTATATTTTTTTAAAAGTGATCTCAAGATTTATGTCCTTGTTTAGAAAAATCTTCCTATTAAGAAGAGAATTAGATTGATTAAGAATAATTTACTCACATTTTACACAGTCTTTACCCACTTGATGGTAGCCCTCCTTACAAAAACAAATGTAAGTCCCATCACCCTCTTCGCATTTCATATTTTTCCCACATGGCGATTTCTTACAGAAGTCAGCTGAAATAAAGAGAAAAACTCGAATATGCATTCAATCAAAAAATATTTTGTTCATTTAACTAAAAGTATATATCGAATTTTTTCATACAAACATATATTAATTTCATTGCGGAGTATTTACTTCCTTTTTTTACATTGTATTTACAAATATGAACACTTTGTATGATTCACACATAAAGTAAAGAAATTAAAAACAAAACTAATCGAAACAAAAGAGAAGAAAGTACTGGGTAAATTTTTTCAATAAAATTACAGGTAAATGCTTTTCAACAGAGCAGTATGAATACAAGCTCGTGAGATTAACCATATCTCAGATAGAATGTTTTATTTTCTATGATTTGAATGATCGGTTTCAAACCTTTATTAGTGTCTTAAATTGTAAAGACTAAGTATCAATCTTCAAATTGAACTATAGTTGCAACCACCTTTAAGTTTCTTTTGTTTTGTTTTACTTATGGCTGAGTGGCAACATCTGGATGTGTAAGTATTTGAATTATTTCTGTTTCAATTTTATTTTAAGAAATGCTAACTCACACAATCACTCAGAAACGATGTGAAAGCCATGTTGGCTTCGGATAACTTTGTCTCATTTGTAAATTCCTACTATTAGTTCACACTCTCCCTATATATATTTATATATCTTGTTCAAATATTCAATTGTTAATTAAATACTTTTTATTCATCCTCTCAAGTTCAAATAATTATTTTTAAACTTGTAGTGTATGACACTTATGTTAATACAGTTTTTTCAAATATAAATTCATTTAATTAAATTTAATTGGTGAAAATGCAGTTTAGTCCAACCACTTAGCGTGATTTCAAAGATTGCCAAACTTGGAGATTTATTTTGGCTCCACGTCAAGTCTGCGAAGCGGACCAGAGTAGCCACATTTGAAAAATACCTCAAATAATTCCTGTCGCCAAGGGTGGTTGGGCTAAACTACATTCCAACCTTTTAATTTACCTTATTAATTAATTTTGATTTTCAAATAATTAATTTTAGTTTTATATCGGAGGAAAAAATTTCTCTTATATAAGATATTTAGCAAGATATAAATTAGGAATAAATACCTTCAGTGACGAAGAGTGTTGATCGCTGGAAATTTTTTTTTCTTTTGCCACTTAATATTGTGATTCTGTCATATGAATATACATATTTATATTAATTGTAATTATTTAATAAAAAATAACTAAAATAAAAATTTTAATAAAGTAGGAATTGACTCTTAAATATTTTTTTTTTATATTACTTGTTATTAATCTGTTTTCTTCTACTCACATTGTAACTTTGTATGGGTCTAAATTTTAAAAGCTTTATTCTCACATTGTAAAACTTTCAATTGAGCTGAAATTTTCTACACAGTATTGTTTTGGATGACAGTACGGTAGTGTAATTATAATTAAGAAATTAATTGATTAAAACTAATTATTTAAAGCATTAAATTTTACGCTAAGTTTCCCGCCAAGTCGCCAAATTTGTCACATTCCTTATCAAGTTTAAGCAGCAATTCTTCAAAATTAAATGAATTAAATTTTAACAGCGCCTTTTCAACCAAATTCAACCAAATTTTACCATCTCTTTTTTTCTTAAATTTCAATTTAAATTCACGTCGTGTACGATTTGAAAGAGATTGAGCATTAGAGAAAAAATCCTTTCGTCAAGTTCCGTCTTTCCTATTTGAGGAGACAGAACAAACTTGATATGGAGTATGAAGTAACAGAATCACCAGATATTATAATATGGCTCATAAATCAGTGCAAATTCCATGAGACACAAGTTTTTCGTTTTGTGTGGACGATTTTCATGACGGTCGAATATGCTATTGTAACTTCCATCAGCTTTACCAGCTCAATCAAATCTCAATATCTCATATCTTTGCTCTGGCTTTCGAGTGTTGCAAACTGTGAAGTTTGAAAGAAACCCTGTGTTTAAAAAACTCGTTTTTACAGGTATTAATTTAGAAACTCTCTTTTCTTGTAAACAGTGTTAAGTTAATGCTATTGTTTAAATTTTTTAAATAATGAATAATTTGTATACATTTTTTATATCATCCTAATGGAGAACTAATAGTTCATTTGAATGACTCATTTTAGTACAAAAAAGGGTCCGTAATTTTTATTCTATTTTATTAATAACTAGTATGCTATTTCTATTTATGTGAAATGTTTGAGATTTATGTTTTTTTAATTGACCCAGATCATGTTAAGTTAGAACTTAAACATAGGATATTTATTAAAAGTGAGACACTCAACTTTATCTGTCCATGCTTAAAGATATTTCAATAAGGATATTTAGAGGAAAATAGTATTGACTCTTGAAACTCGAAGAGTTGTTTTCATAAATTTTACTAAGTCAATTCCTTAATCATAATTGTAAAGAAATAGATGTTTATGAGTATCATTTTCTCAACAGCATATTAAAATAACTTATGGAAAGAAACAAAATAATTTCAAGCTGTCATTTTTAAATTCGTTAAAACTGTCGAGGCCTAGAGTCTATCCGTTGGCGTGCTGTGATGGATAGAGGGAAAAGGTGCCAACTCAGACATCGTCTTCGTCATTTGACCGACATTAAAAATTGCGAGGTTCGTCGCCAAAGCCGTGTCGCTTGTAGTGAGACCTTAATAAAATCAAACCAATATTTAAATTCGTTTGATACATGCACAAAAAGAAGTCTATAATTTTTGCGAAAACAGAAAAAAATGTCACAAAACAATTATGTGATTGGTGTATTTGGATTAGATATATTAAATTTGGCTCGAATCCCAACAATTTTTATGGTCAACGGATTTTCTACAAGTACCATATTGGGCTATTGTCGCAGTGAACTACAAATGGTAATTCGAGCATTTTTCAAAAATATGAAGTGTTTTCTGAATACCTTTTCTTGTCAATCAATGAGAAGTCAAACAAATTTTTATACTGCTGACATATTAGGTTTGCTTTAGTACTAAAACTTTATTAAATATTTCAATAATTATTTTTGAAAAAGTTTGCTCCTTTGATGGCTAAATGTTTTCCTTGCAACATTTTGCATAGATTTTTTTTTTTATTGCAGTCTCGAATATCTTCACAGAAAAGTTAAATAAAGGCTCATATAATTCGGGGAAAATTATATTTGGATGAAAAAGTTGCTAATTACACTAAATAACACTTTAGGTGTGGTTATTAAGTTTATTATTGATATTCTAGACACGAGTACTGAAATTCGTAATTTTTTATTTCCTGTATATCTTAAAGAAAAAAAGTGTTTTACAATTAACTTAGCACTAAAATCAATTTTTAATTTTCGATTGACATTGTACTGAATTCTTAAAAGCATGGGAGAATAAGCTTAAATTCGAATTAAAAATTGACGAATTGACTATTCCAGAGAAAAAAGTTAATTTAAAAAATAAATAAAATTCTTTTTCTTATGATTAAATTGATCAACCCTGTGATAGTTTTCCTTTCACAGAATTATACCCGTTTACCTTATTTTCATTTAAACTTTTCAAAGTTAACAATAAAACTGAAAAAAATAATGTTTTAAGGTGTTAACCAGTTATTTTGAATTCACGAAAAGAATTCTAATCCTGTAGAATTTTTACTTCCTTTCTCAATTCTAGACTATTATATTAAATAGATTGCAAAAAGAATACATCCGAATGAGCAAAATACAAAGAAAGTTTTTCTGGAATTACTTTTTATATGTAAATGTTTTGAAAATGTTTTTAAACAGGCTTGGAAATCGAAAAATTTACATACATCAATAAAAAATAGATACATTCACCAGATATTCAAGCTTATAGTAGATACTAAATTAATTAATTCTTCTAAATTAATTATAAAAGCATTACATAAAATTTTAAGAAAATTGGTTCAAATGTTTCGGAATCCTCTAAAAACTCAAATCATTTACGCACTGAAAATTATCAAGGGTTAGAGTAAATATGGTAAACGCAAGAATAAAAATTTTCATGTGAATGAAACTCTAATTTTCAATTTGAAACAGTAAGACCTACACAGTTCACAATAGTATAATTTTCTAATTCAGTATTATATTCCAACAGATGAAGGGTTAGTTTCATCTTCAGTTGATTATGCCTAAATGTGATTAAAACCATTTAAAATGCTACTTACGTTCACATGAAGTTTCGTTCGCCGAGTAAGCATAGTTTTCTACGCACTTGCATCGACCTTCAGCACATGTTTCAAATGGCATATTGCATTCCCCATTGAGTCGTTTCTTTAAACATTTATCCATCTCTGCAAGACAAAAAATTGAGGCAATAAATCTCGGAAAAAAGCTTACAACTTTAAACTAGAATTTCGTACTGCTTAGGAACATCACTTTCTGCTGTAGAAAATTAACGTAATAATTTATTTGAATTTCAGACAAAACTTCTATTAATTTTAATAAAGGAAACATATTGAAGCTATAAATTATTTAGATCAAGAGTTATTATTATTTTGTCTGCAACTGACGATCGTTCCGATAGTTTTTTAAAGCAAGTTAATAATAGGAAAAATAGAAGATTTAGAAAATATAATTCACAATATTTATTGCGTATCAATAATAAATTTGATTATTCTTAATATGAGAGATACGATGCGTAACACATAAAATTTTTTTGAGAATTATCGAAGCATATAAGTTTTAAAGAAACTACTAGCACTGTTTTTAAATTAAACTATTCTTGTGAAGTTAATAAGCGGGTTAATATGTAAATATACTTATTAATTAAAAATTAGCTTCTTCATCGTGTTCGATATTATTTGAAAAGCAAAGAATCCAAAGTAAAACTTGAAACAAAATATGTATTCTTTTAAAAATAACTTCTTTTCCTTCATACCTGGATCTTTTTTCTCCGGAATTGAATCTAAATTTCTCCACATGACAAAATCTATAATTATTCTCTAATGAAGTTACGTACGGTTAATATAATAATTATATTCTAGTTGTTGCTCCAGGTCTAAAAGGGGAATTTGTTTGTATTAGTTTTATTAATGAATTATATATCTGAATAAATATTAAAAACTTATAATTCATTCTCTTTGTCTAAAATTGTTAGATAATAAATTTAAGGATATAAACTAAAAGTTAAATTATTAAAACAGATTTTTGTTATAAGAATGTAAATATATATCATCCAGATATTAATCACTGGTCCATCTTGTTGTAAACTATTAATATGTTGATAAATATTTGTATGAAATTATTCTTTTCATTATGGCTAATTATTAAATTAACTATCATTTACACTATGGCTAATTATTACAATAATAAATCTGTTCATTATGATTAATAATTTTCATTCAGTGCAATTTAACATTATTTATCACTTATACAAGTATAATTATTATCAATAAACTATTCTTTTATTTTGAGTTACTGAGGATGATAGGAAAGACATTGATCCATGTAAGAACAATCCATGCAAGAACGGAGGAACTTGTGAAATAAGAGACAACAATACATTTAAGTGTACTTGTATCAAAGGATATGCAGGAGACCACTGTGAGAAGATCGAATGGTGCGTACAAAACAAAGAGACAGTTTGCGGAAACGTCGAATGCAGGTTTGACGGAGAGAGTTTTGGCTCATGCTAGAAACGATGATGTAAAGACAAAACAATGCAAAAGTAAGCACCTATACTGTCTTATCATAATGGCAGATACCACTATTTGCGGCAAAAACTAAAATTGACCTATTTTCATTAGAGAATATCTGTTTAAAACTTCTCTACTTATCGATGGATTAGTAATATATGTATATATAATCTACACATACTATATATATATATATATATATATATATATATATATATACTATGAACACATCGATCAATAACTCAGAGACTCCAGAGATGGCGCTCAGTAAACCAGTAACCAGTCTTTCAGAGTACTAACCTTTGCTTGAAACGTGTCAAAATTTTAAGTCGATGTGACCAGGAAAAGGTTTTTGAGTGAAGTGAAAAAGGTTTTTCCAAGTGGTGCCGCGATTGCTTTGATGGAACAAAAGCAGCAACGAGTCGATGATTCAGAAGTGTTTATCATCTATTTACTCGAACAAAAAATTTCTTGCGAAAAAGAAAAAAAAAAGGGGAGGGAAAAAAAAATTTGGAAAAGCGTTGAACGATTGTATCACCAAAAGGTGATTAACAAAAGATGTTATGAGTGAATAAAAATTGACAAAAATGTTGTTTTAATTTTAGACTCGGGAGTTGATCGATTGTTATAATATATCGGCACATACTTTGAAATCAACATGCCAATCTCTTAATTTTGAGATCAATGGCTTAAACCCAGATCAATATTTTAGGAAAAGTGTAATTAATATGTTGTAAACTATTTAAGCAAAATTTCTTCAA
>BMAW01019775.1:38112-57140 GCA_019974015.1 Nephila pilipes
CTGCATTAAATTTCATTTGATTCTGATGATTCTTTCATGGTGTTGCATTTTCTACAAACAGCAGTATATTATGTTGTTGAATAAGTGGATACTTTGAATATTTTTTGTCTTCAATTTCTCAGCAAGAGTAAGGGAAGTAAAAAAGTTCTTGAACATATCCCGTGGCAGAGTGTAACGAAAAAAAGTAAGTCTCCACGTCTTATTCTATAAATTACTTCTCGAGATTTCTTTGGTGCATAACACTCCTCGGGCGTACAAAACAGCTTAAAAGGCATCTAACTCTTCTATTGACATCTACCAGTTTTCCTTTTGGAGTTGCCTTCGAGCTTCTGTTTCAGTGCATTTCAATATTATTACCCATAGAGTTATCCACCAATCAATGAAAAGTGCTAGGCATTCTTCTCCTTTCCATGTGTCTCTTTGCATATGAAGACACTCCACCGGCCCCCGACTGTATATTTTGATTTTGAAAGCGTCCAGGCTTACGATTGACAATAATTATTGTATAAAGGAGATAAGAAATAATTTTTTATACAATTTTATTTTTATTTTAACCAGTTTTCCATACTGTCGTCAAAATGATAGCTTTCAGTCTTTTTAGTAGTACAACAAATTTTCTTCCCCTCTTTACTGCAGAATAAAATTTTGTGCCTGTGAGTCCACATGTCACTTAAAATTAATAAAACTCAGAAAACTTCAAAAGCCTGGGAACAAAATTAAAAAAGTAGAAAATAATACAAATTACGAAACTGTCAAATTGACTGCAACAGTCTTTCTAGTGTTAAGCTTTTGATCTTGAGCTTTTTTTTTTTTTTTGTACAATTTGCTAAACAGAATATAAGCATGACTCTAGAAACTTCTTATTATTGATTCCCCTCAATTTCTTAATTAATTCTTATTAAATATTCATAATTTTTGTATAACAATGGCATAAGTGGAACGTTGATGTCGTGTATGAGTTATTCTTCCCATTTACACATTATTCCTGAAAAAAAATTTAAGTTTCGGCTGTAGAAGTCTCATATTTAAGATAGAAAACTGGGGCCGGGGTGATTATCTAATTAAGTCGCAGATTAAAGTCCTAATTCTTCCAAAGACTCATCATGTAGATTTAAAGGTATTGCTGCACATTTAATGGAACTCCCTCTGTAGTGTTCCCATCCCCTCCAAGCAATGGTTCAGAGCCTCCGCTACGCGGCACTAGCAGTACCGCCTTCGAGGAAGGAGAAAAAAGTGAGTTTGTGGAGTGAGTTGAAGGTCTTCGTAGCATGGGAGCAGTTGAATTGGGAGTGCTACGAGCCTTAGTACTCCCTCCCTGGAGTGCTACGAGCCTTATTTAATCTTTAAATAAATTTTGTTAAGTTTTAAAAGTCGTAATTCGTTTCACTATAGCTTTGAACTACAATCAAACATTACACCCTCAAAGTCCCTCTTTCAGTGATCCGTTGAGAAAAATGGGAAAGTGAGGAAGAACTGCAGGTGTGGTCCATATCTTTTATCAAAATTTTAATTTTTAATGTTCTTCAACGATAGACCCATATTTTGTTTTTATTTATTCTTAAGTCTTTCTTATAACGCAATTTTTTAATTGTATAGTATGTATCCAACTACATATTGCAGCTGCAAATGCATTTTGAGATAATCATATTCATGGATTTGTTCACTCTAAAGAGTATATCTGTGAAAGAAAAGTAAATGATATGAGATTTGATTTTCCTTTGCTACAAGATACTTGTTTCGAACATTTTATGTATTGTTCTGATTAGAGAGTACTTGATGATTATAATGGATTTGTTTTATCGCAGTGACAGAGAACGTCCTTTTAAACGCATCAGAAAACGGAAAATGAACTACATTTTTTTTCTCTTATCTTCGACTCATTTCTTTTTCATGACTTTGAAGTTCAATGGCATTTTAACATATATTAATTTCCCTTTTTTTTTCATACGACCGTAAACTATAAATAGACACAGAGCGCAAAGTTCATGCTTAGGCTTCAAGTATAGTTAATCAACGTATGATTCGTCCTGAAGCTTCAGAAACGATTTCAACAATATTTCGGATGGTTACATTGGATATCAGAAATATATACATATTCATTAATGTCTGAAGAAAACTTTAGATAAGCTTTAAAAAAATTTCATCAGCTTTTTAATGTCATATTTTGGTTCTCCTGTTTTGTGTCACTTATTTACAATAAAAAACCGCAGCAATCTTAACTAATAATAAACTTTTATCGTTTTAATTAGGGATTTTGTCATTTTAAAATATAAATGAAAAAATACTGAAAAAATAACATATTCTTTGCAAATTACAAAAAAGTTATCTGCCTTCGTTTTCTAAAATCATACAGGTGATCATTTAGGACAAGTTTTTGTGCTTAGCTTACATTCAAATCAAAGTAATCGGATCTGCCTACTTCAGAGCAAAGTACATCAACTCGGTTTCTGAAAGAGATAATAAATCCGACAGCTTCTTGGCTGTGGTTGTCGAGTGGTCATGGCATCGAGCGGTTATATTATCGAGCTTATAGCCCTAAGATGGTTAAGTTGACTTGAGAGTATGAGTTCTGTTTCCACTCAAAAATCCTGTTTCAGAGAGAGGCAGTTACATGTTTGATATGTCGGGGCTCAAAGCCCACCATTTAGTATAGCATGGATGTTGAGAACTAACGCAGTCCTCTTCAACTGACTATGGTACGGTAGAAATAGGCGGACGAAAAATGATCAGATAACAAACAAAAACGTTCGACTGCGTAGGAAAGAATTCAGAAACTCTTCTTTGATAGATATTCCACTTTGCATTGTATCTGTGTGGATCTTGAGACATGGTCGTAGCAGCCTAGTGGTCATAGTTGCGAACTCATATCCGGTGTAATTTGTGTTCCGTCGTCGATTTGGTTATTAATGCCGCTGAAGACTCCGTAATGTCTAATATATGGTAAATCTGTCAAAGTGCCAAGTCCTTCTATTGGAAGTTTGAAGAAATGGGTCCCAAGTCAGATGCCGTCTTCGTCGCTTGAACGACCTTATGGAAATCCCGAGGTCCGTCGCCAATAACTCTCGCGATGCTTTTAAGTACGACGTTAATAAGCAAACAATCCTCAATAGGGTAGTAATATTCATATTTCTTCTTTACTTCTAGGTCTGCACTGAACGCAGTGTCTCTAGTTCAAAAAGAAGCATTTTATATGCAAGAGATTCCCAACCCTCTTAAAGCAGCGACATAGGGGAGGAAAGATTTTATTTCAATTTTATTTTTTTCATCTATGACTCCCAACCCACTTTTAGTTCAGCAACATAAGAGAAGAAAGATATATTTCAATAGATTTTTTTAACAATCTGACGGAATTGTGCATTTAAAATAATATGAAGACATTTCTTTTTCGAGACAAATCATATTTTACACTTTTCGAGAACATGAAAATCATGCTGCGAAGAAATAATGTAGGAATAAGTCTACATTAGCAAGTATAAAGTTGAATGTATTACCTGGTGTCGTTGTTGAGCTTGATGTATCGGTAGTTGCTACCGTCGTAATCGAAAGTGTTACAGTAAAATAATACCAAATAATTTTTACAGCGCTCTTATTTAAACATTGCTGGATTATATTTCACTAGTATTTGTTTATGGTGTGGAGGGTGGGTCATGAAAATCGGTCAAAACTAATTTTTTCAATTTTTATAGAGAAATAATTCAACGACTCCTTCTGCTTTTAATACTACTTACATTTTTGTTCTAATTAAGCAATTATTGTTTTAAATATTTTAAAAAATATTAACATTCGTCAAGAACTGAAATAGCTGATAGCGCATTCCGAAGAAATTAAAACGTAATATGCGTGCTGTTTTTAAGCCTTATCAATTGATTTTAAAATCAGTAAAACAATTTATTTTGATTACTCAGTTGCTGAGGAAAGAATTGAAGTGAATCGTTGTAGAATTTGCTTACAAAATCTTATCGTACCTGCTATATTTTTCTCTCTAAATGGAAATATTTTTCTTGTTTTATATTTGTTTTTTATCTTTTGTATATATTATTTATGCATCGGTATAACACCGTAACATATAAAAGAAGAAAGTTTTTGGAAATTTATAAATTTATCACAAGTTCCAATATTAGAGAAGCTGCAAAAGAATCAGAAATTTTGAACAACAGAAATTCAACATCTGTTCAAGATTTGTCAAATTGATTATTTTTTATTGATAGTTTATTAACGTCGCACTTTGAAGCAACTCGAGGGATATCGGTAACGGACCTTATAATTTTTACAAGATTGGTCAAGTGACTGTGAGGATACCTGAACCGGGACCAATCTCTCGAAACTAACACATCACTTCAAAAAGAGGTTTTGAAGCCTCGATAAATTTACTATGCATCATCCCCACGTGTCTTTGGAAGGAAAGTCAGTGTATAGAAGAATATAATGTTTTCTTTTTTTAAGAATTCTTGCGGAAAATTTAGAGAATTACTTTACATTTAGCTGTTTTTAGTTCCTCAAAACTATGTGTATTGTATGTAAAATTCCATAAATAAATTATTGATGTTAATTTTAGTCATAAAATCCAAGTTTTGGTTACATAAAGGTTAATATGCAAAATAATTATGATTTCAAACAACCAATTATTAAAACTTGTTGCGAAGGCTGTATCTTATCATAAAGACACTTAAATCCTTGAAATTAATGTTAGACTTTCATACAAAATAGATATGTTTCTGTGCCGTGGTGAATTTGTCTCCCTCTTCAAATTTGTTTCATGAATTGACACATGCATTGAATGATGCGATAGAGAAAATAGAAAAACCTTTATGATATTAGCTGCTATAAAAACAATATCAAATAATGATGATAGCCAAAATTTACCAAAATCAATGATCCATGGAAAAAAAGGGGAGCATGTTTCCCCAAACGGTTCCTTGATTGCAGTTACTGTTGATATCGCGAAAGGTGTTGAAGCTGAAGTATTTTTAAGGTGTTCGTGTGATTTGAAGAATGGTGATGAACACATGGACAAGTTTTCAGCAAATTAATTTGGAAACATTGAAGTAATGGATGTTTCTTCAATCGTATCTTTAATCACTTGGAATAATTATGCATGCTAAGATATACACAGATTTTGGGAAATGGTGATTCAAAAGTGTACGTAATAGTCCTACACATTCCAAATCTTGAAAATATGTCAATACTGAAACGTTAGGATGCATCGATCAAATCGGAAATATGATCCAGTAATGACCGCGAACATTGAAAGACAAATTGAAGGGTGCAAAGCTGTATTGTAAAACAGATGTATTGTAAAAATAGTATAGTTTTGTCATCAAAATAACTGGGGAAACTTGTAGTCCATAGAGCAAACTATATGAGTTAACTTTTTTGATATACTTTCAATAGATTTGGTTCGAAGATATGGTCTTTGTCCACAAATGACAACTCGTGGTGGGGGTGCCTATAATAAGGTCATATTTAAGGGTGAATCATATAAATATGTTCCACTTATGAACTATATAATAATATTTAAAGACCTGTGAAATCCTGAACCACTCTCTAGATATTTGAATACAAAAATAATGAAAGTTTAAATAGCATAATATGATTCAAAATCCCTAAACGGTTTGTACAATTAGGAGTATTAAGAACTGGAGTGTTTGAAGATGAATTTTTTTGTAATAAATCAAGAATTTATTACAAAATTAAATTTTTAAATGTGTTGAATATTCAACCTTGACTTTGAACATGTGGAGCGTTATAAGAAGCAATTGTGTACGCGTAAGGAAAGTGGAAAAGGTATCTAATCTCAGGGACTTTATAGTAAATTTAATTGCATAAAATTACTGTTTCTTACAAACTCGAACGAAATATGATTAGGGAAATTAGTTGAAGATAGAAAAAGTGTGAAAGAAATTAGAGATAATGATATATAAATCAAACAGAATTGAAGGAAATGACTTTCTGATTCAGATATGTAATTTGGATTGCAGCACCTTAATTAGTTTTAGACTGAAGCGAATTCTAATTACAATATTAAGATAAAAATCGCCTGATTGAATCAGATTGAGAAAAAGGATAAATTAGGAATTTCTTAGTTGTTCCTAATTTATAGAATTGTTGAATTAAGTAGATTTCAAAAAAAGAGCGAACATATTTACATTTTATTGATAAATATAGCATTGTTATTAGGTATCCTCAATTGGAGTCTTGTATTTATTAACTGTCTAATTGACAGAACCAATGTCCGTTGAATTAAATAATAAAGGACAGTCATTACAAAATGTAGAGAAAAAGATGATCTAGCAGATGACCCCCAGATATTCAAGCTATATGACGGTGATTTACTTAAGGTAGGTTTTAATTCTGTCAAAAATACAAATTTAAACATAAAAAGAAAGTTTTTGAAAAACCTATTTATCTTATAGCTTTGAAACTTTTCAAAATGTTATAACTATTCAAAAATATTTTAAAACGAAACGTTGTCAAAAAGGGTATTAAAATACTTCTGTGTTAAAATGGACAATTTTTTTCATCGTTTTCAAACTTTTAACAAGTTACTCAATATATGAGTCTTTTAATAACAAAAATCTATCTCAAATTTGAATTAATGCTTTCAATATAATAATAACAGTACGATCATTGTATAAAAACTGGTTCTGTATAACCTCATTATGTTTTTTAAAAAAATGTTCCTAAAACTTTTTAATTTTTAACATTCCTGAGAAAGGAAAAAAGATATGAGAAGTTTCTAACTTAAAATCATTTCAAACAATCTTACAAGTCAGTTATCAAATACAATTATTTATTACTCAAGCGAAAGTAACCGAAATGAAAGAATATTATTCATTCAAAAATTCAAAATATATAACTTTTTATTTTTATTTTGAACTCCATAAGTTTAAACTCATTTTTCAATGAGTTAACTAAATTATGTTGTTATTGATATTCACTTAAAAATTAATGCATTACCTGGTGTCGACAATGAGCTTGTAGAATTGGTAGTAGTTACCGTTGTACTGGAATGTGTTACTGTAATAAAAAGAAAAGCAAAATAATTTCATTTTGCCTCATTTCCTACCTCTGATTTAAGAAAAATATTAATGAACAGTATTTTGCTCGAATTTCTTGAAACAAGTTTCAAGTTACAAGTTTCATAACAAGTTTACAGGTCAGCATTCAAGTAAAACATTCAGTACTCAATTAAAGGAATCAGAAATGAATACTAAAAGTTATTAATCGAAGCAATCGGAATATGTATATTTCAGTTCTGCTTTTAAATGAACAATATTTACATAAATTCTCAGCGCATTTATTTAAGTTAAGCTGATATTAAAATTTACTTAAAAATTAATCGAATAATTATATCGTTGAGCTTGTAGAATCGGTAGTAGTTACCGTTGTACTGGAATGTATTACTGAAAAAAAATAAGAAAAGCAAAATAATTTTTAAGAGAGCCTCATTTCCTGTTCCCGATCAAAATTATTTTTAATGGTTATTTGAAACGAAGCTGTTGAAACTAGTTTCCAACAATTTAGCAAATCAGAACTCTCAAGTCCAAATATTTATTACTCAATTAAAGGAATCAGGAGTGAGAACTAAAAGTTATTAATTCAAGTGGTCAGAATATACATATTTCATTTCTGATTTCAGTTCCACAAATTCAACATTATTTCTCAGGACGTTATTTTAATTATGGTGATATTACAAATTACTAAAACATTAATGGATTACCTGGTTTCAACGTTGAGGTTGTAGTATCGGTAGTGTCTACTGTTGTACTGGAATATGTTACTGACAAAAATAAGAAAAGAAAAATTGTTTTTATTGAATGTTTATTTCAAAGAATTTGTTGAAGAACATATCATAATTCAAGTGAAAACATTAATTACTCAATGAAAGGAATCAGAAATGAAAACTAAAAGTTATTAATCGAAACAATCGAAATGTACATAATTCATTTCTGTTTTCAGCTCCACAATTTCAACGTTAATTCTCAGCGCGATATTTTAGTTATGTTGATACTACAATTAACTTAAAAATTAATAGATTACCTGGTGTCGTCGTTGAGCTTGTAGAATCGGTAGTAGTTAATGTTGTACTGGAACGTGTTACTGGAAAAAAATAAGGAAAACAAAATAAATTTTACAGAGCTTTCATGTCCTGTTCCTGATGAAAAATATTATTAAGCGGTTATTTCAAACGAGTTAGTTGAAACTAGTTTCCAACAATTTAACATATCAGAATTCAAGTGCAAATATTTATTACTCAATTAAAGGAATAAAAAATACAAACCTAAAGTTATTAATCGAAACAATCAGAATACAGATATTTCATTTTTGGTTACAAATCTGCAATTATACCGTCAATTCTCACAGCGTTAATTAAATTTAGCTGTTATTGCAATTTTCTTAAACATTAATGCATTACCTGGAGTAGACTTTGAGCTTGTAGAATCGGTAGTAGTTATCGTTGTACTGGAATGTGCTTCTGTAATAGAAAGAAAAGAAAAATAATTTCATTTCGCTCTCATCTCTTACTTCTGATATAAATAAAATATTATCAAACGGTATTTTACATGAATTTGTTGAAACTAATTAATACAACATTTAATACAACAATTTTAAAGATCGGCATTCAACTGTAAATACTTATTACTTAAGTAAATAAATCAAAAATGAATACTAAAAGTTACTAATCGAAGCAATCAGAATATATATGTTTCATTGCTATATATATATATATATTTTCAACTCTAAAATTTTTACTTCAATTCTCACTGGCTTATGTAAATTAAGATGATATTGCAAATTGTAATCAATCACGTTTGAATAATTATGTCGTTGAGCTTGATGAATCGATAGTAGTCTCGGATGCGTTATTGTAAAAAAATTTAAAAAGCAAAATAATTTTTATGACCCTCATTTCTAATTTATTAATAAAAATAATATTGAACGGTTATTTCATAAGAAATTGTTTAAACTAGTTCCTAACAATTTTAAAAATCATTATTCTAGTGTAAATAAATATTTCTCAATTAAAAAAAAATCTAAAATGAAAAGTAAAATTTATTAACCCTCTCGCTCACGAATTATGAAAAAATCAAAGAAAAACTTCATTCTATGAATTAATATACATAAATTATTGTTTTAAATTATATAGAAAAAAATTATTTGTGTTCAGTTTGATCCTATTATGGCAAATTGGACGAGCCTCATATGAAGCTTGTAAATTTAAAAGGCTGCAAACATGCCTCTTCAGAAACATGAATGGAAACCAAAAGGTGACAAATTTAAGCTAATTTTCTTGTTTATTTTAATGTTGTACAAGATATTTTAGCAATTATTACTTAATACAACGAAATTACAAATATATTAGAAAAATTATCTTGAATGGAAAGTCTGGAAGCACTCAAGACGTAGTGTTTCCTTGCATGGAGCAAATATGTATCTAGCATTCCTGGGATATTTGCTCCATAAGAGGCCCTTGGCAACCCTCAGCGCATTTTCCTTTTAAGTTTTAGCAGGATAATGCTCACCATTCTTCTCAATTTACCAGCGTCTTGCACTTTTAAGGTATCCGATTACCTTCGAAGAGGATTTTTTTAAATAATTGAAAAATAACTTTTTATATGCATTATACCATAAGATATGGCTAAACACTTAAAATACAATGTTAAATTTGCATAAATTAATAGTTGTTTTATTATTTCAGATAAAAAAATACATAAAAATAGCAGTAAAATGGAACTTGTGCAAAACACCAAAACTGAAATTTAAATAGAGATATTTCAATTCTGTAAATTTTATTATGATGAATTGAATCTAATTTAGGATTTGTGCTTCTCTCACAATTATAACCCTAAAAATTAAATATTTATAGGAAGTCGTACTTTAACATACAGAAAAACGTACAAATTTGTGACAAGTTATGATTTTTGTCATCGATAAAATACAAAGTAATCGCATTATAACAATAGAAGAGGTTCAAGTCCTGAATTCACTTTCATAAAGTATTCCATGAAAGTTTCATAACATTATATATATAACTTTTTACAATATGATGTTTTGTGCTGAAGCAAAATATCGAAATCTTGATTTTGAGAAAAAAACTGAAAATACATTTTAACCCAGAAATTTACCTAATTAAATAAGCATTGAACATTAAAAGGCTCCTGATTTGTAAAGTCCACTATCTGTAATACTTAAATAAGTTATTTTTTTCTTCCTGATAGCCTTTAAAACTTTCCTAAGCCTACATTTAACAGGCGTTGTATAACGCTTCAAGTCCCTGATTCGATTGTAATCCAACTTTTTGTATCCCTTTGCAGTGAAGTAGCCTGGACTTTCAATGTTCAGCTTATTTAAGACTTTTAAGCAGCCTTGATGTCCTTCGTTAAATTGTATAATTGCATCATATGAACCCATTTTCGCAGTTTACAAACAAACAAAAACTTCCTTTAGTACTCTTTATCATATTACACCATCAAAATATTCATTTGTATTTTGGATCTTAGGAAATTCATCTTGCATGTTGGAAGGTAATTTAATGGCGATATTACGTAAAATATCAATGAAAATCAAACATTAAAATTCAATTTTCGGTAGCAGAATGCTACTTCCAGTTCTAAAATTTGACACAGACTATTATTAAAATGCTTATAACTTAAGTTCTATGCAAGATAGAAACAAAATTGAAACTGTTTTAGAACGCTAAGAAATCAGGCTTTAATAATAGACCGTAAATAAAAAAATCGACTTTTTGACCGGAAATTGCATTTTAAAGATAGGCGTATACCTTAAGCGTTTCTTTGTTGGTGGATCCACCAATGTATTTGGTCCGACTTCTTTTTGCTCTAATTTATATCTAATTTCTATCAGATCCAACAGATTATGACGCCAACACTTAGCATACGGTGAAAAATTCAAAAGTACCACCGTTTATGTCGTAGCTTATGCATATACAGACCTAATAATGAATCCAGGAGATCTACTCCACTCATATTTTTAGTATACATTTCTATGGAAGCAGGTCTTGGAATTTTGATAACAAGCTTTTATTGCCTGCTCCAACGTTTCACAGATTCTACAGGACCTGCTCCAGTAAATTTTCAGAATTCTTGAACAGTTTAAATTGTGGAACCATCTTGTCAATATTATGTTTTTTCTTACTTATGATAATGGGAAATTTGTCTCTTGGATCACGTTTCATTTCATTAATAGGTTTTAATTTATTTGTAGCTCCATATAACCTATTTACACGTATTGTTCCTGTTGAAACCTTTTTCCATTCAACAGGTTTCATTAAAAGAGGAAATGTTGTGAATAAATTGTTTAAAAGTTCTTTGTGATTTTTATGCATTATAAATTTACAAAGCCTCAACACAACACCTCCAACTGCTCCAAATTCTTTACAAAATGCCTGAAATTCAGCATTAGCACCTTGACAAATTTTAAAGGCACAAACATAGTGAGAAATTCCAGCGAACACCTAGGATTTTATATCTCAGGGATGGGGTTTACCTCTTTTGTATTGTTTGAGGTTTAAACTTCCTTTGAACAGAATTGTCATTTAATCCACTGACAAATACTCTTCGGGTCACAGCTGTCAGAGAGAAAACTCTGGAAAAGTGGTCTAACACTGGTCTGAATTTACACAGCGTATCTTTGATGTCGTGAGATTCATTACTTGGAACAAAAATAATTGTTGTTTAAATTTTTAACAAAGTTAGCCTCATATTTATTCCTATTTTATATTAAATAAGATAACACAAAACTATTTTTCAAGGAATTTTATTAAAACTAGTTTAGTTTTATTTTTAATGAAGTTGCCCTTCACAACCTCTTGTTACTTTAAGCGTCATATGTAAAAGCCTCGTATAAGGTGCAGGTGAGCGAGAGGGTTAATCGAAGAAATCAGAGTATACATTTTTCATTTTTGTTTGTAGTTGCACAATTTCAACGTCAATTCTCAGCACGTCATTTTATTTATGATGATATTGTAATTTTCTTAAATATTAAGGCATTACCTGGTGTCGACTTATAGCTTGTAGAATCGGTAACAGTTTCAGTTGTACTGGAATGTGTTACTATAATAAAAAAAGCAAAATAATTTCATTTCCTCATTTTTCTACTTCTGATTTTAAAAAAATATTATTGGACGGTATTTTATACGACGGAAAAAAAATATATTATACAAAATTTTATTGGACGGTGATATTACAAATTACTAAGACATTAATGGATTACCTGGTTTCAACGTTGAGGTTGTAGTATCGGTAGTGTCTACTGTTGTACTGGAATATGTTACTGACAAAAATAAGAAAAGAAAAATTGTTTTTATTGAATGTTTATTTCAAAGAATTTGTTGAAACTAGTTTCCAACAATTTAACATATCATAATTCAAGTGAAAACATTAATTTCTCAATGAAAGGAATCAGAAATGAAAACTAAAAGTTATTAATCAAAACAATCAGAATGTACATAATTCATTTCTGTTTTCAGCTCCACAATTTCAACGTTAATTCTCAGCGCGATATTTTAGTTATGTTGTTAGTACAATTAACTTTAAAATTAATGAATTACTTGGTGTCGTCGTTGAGCTTGTAGAATCGGTAGTCATTACTGTTGTACTGGAATGTGTTACTGGAAAAAAAATGTGAAAAGCAAAATAATTTTTACTTAGCCTTCATTTTCTGTTCCTGATCAAATATATTATTGAACGGTAATATCAAACGAATCTATTTAAACTAGTTTCCATCAATTTAATTTATCAGAATTCAAGTGCAAATAATTATTTCTCAATTAAAGGAATCCGAAATAAATATTTGGTAATAGTTACTGTTGTACTCGAATGTGTTACTGGAAAAGAAAGAAAAGAAAAATAATTTTTGCATCACATCTATTTTTTTAATAATTTAAAATAGCACTATCATTGCATAGTATTTCATTTTCATATGTTCAAAATAATACCCAATAGTTTTACAACTCAAGATATATTGATAATTTTTTTATTATTTATCATGTAATAATTATTAAAATATTAAAAATTGTTAATTCTTTATTTCTGAAATTATGTGTTCGTATTTTAGTTCTTAGTTTCACATAGTTTTATCATTAATTTGCAGTATATTTTCTAATTTATTTTGCATTCGCGTAAAAGAAAAAATTTAACTTATTACCTGAAGTCGTCGTTGAACTTGAAGAACCTGTAGTTTTTACAGACGTACTCGAGCCTATTTCTGTTGAGTAGAAAGGCAAAATAAATTTTACAGCAACATTTTATTTATACATATATAATATAATATAATATAAAACAATTCTTGTTTATTTAGATGTGTTTTTCTTTCGAAAATTGATTTTTTTTTTGATGGTTCTAATGAGTTACAACTGACTGTCCCACACTATAGGTTACTTACTCATATTGATCAGAAAAGTTTGTTTAACATGGATTGTGATACATATCTTGATATGAATTATAGTTATGGATATATGGTGTTTTAAATAATCGTACTAAACGTTTTATGTTTCTTATTTTCAAAGATATGAGGCAATCCCTGATTGACGGAACTATAATTGTTAATACCCGCTCGAGCAAATTTCAAAGCATGCATTCAATCTAGAAAAAAAGGTAGATATTTCGGATCGTATTGTTTCAAAAATTCGAATTCTGTCCTAAGAGATTTTATCATTTCTAGGCTATCTGGACTCCATTGTTAATGATAAAAATCCAAGCATTTTTAGCCTTTTAAAATTTTCAGTAAAATTTGATTCTGCCTGAAAACTGTAATTAACTTGATTGAAAGAAATTAATATTATATGGCACATTGTTTGGTACTATTTCAAATTTTTACCTCGTGAAATAGATTGGAGATATGAATTGATATATATTTTCAGGCATACAATAAAATTCCATAAGTAATTATGATTGACTGCAATGAAGAAGTCAATCAACAATGACATATCAGGAATCCAAAAACAAACAATAGCTTTGATATCATCGGGCATTTTTATACATTGTAGCACACACACACACACACACACACACATATATATATATATATATATATATATATATATATAACCCTGAGAGGCTGAAATACGTATTGATTGAATCGTTTGATACCTGTTTGATACAATTGTAATATTTAATACAATATAAATGTACGGATTTATAGTTCTCTTGTCGGTTTGGTCGAAAATAATGACATTCAATTCACAGAACGCAGTAAAATCTTTATGACAAAAAAATTAACTTTCTTATGGGATCAAAAATATCTCAATGTCAATATAGATATAAAGTACAGTATTCAAAATAATTTGAAAAGCGATAATTATTTAGATTGAATTAAATGGGTGTTAGTCACAAGTCATAAAATAAGAAGAAAGAATATCAATGCCTGGTGAATGAATTTGTAATGCTGGATCAAAATATTCTCTGAAAAAAATGAGATAAATTTTAATTAAAAATTTGTGATTACGTTTTTCGAAGTAGAGATAATTAGAAAATTGATTTTAATTTTTTGCTTTTGTTTTTAACTGTTTATAAGTCAGTCTGATTCCTGTGAAACAGAGTTGAAAAGTATATCGTGGTAAATTGCAATTGAAATATAATTTTATTGAAACACTACTTTTAAAAAATTTGACAGAGAACTTAATAATAATTACATAAACAAAATGTTAGCCTTCGAAGAAGCAAAATATTAAGGTGAAGCATATCATTAAAATGATTTACAGATTATATTTTATTATTAGAAATAGAATCTAAAATGTCTAGACTACAGTTCTTCAATTATATTTAACGTTACCTAATAGTTTTGTAAGTTACCTCGAAACAAATCAAAACTTATAACAACTTGAACGAAATCAATGTTTCAAAAGAAACAAAACTTTCACTTCTGAGAGCCATGTAGTATATAGATTGAATTTTAGTGATTTTCTAGATATCTGTGATGGTTTAAACTTTAAACCATCAAATAAATCATTATGTCATTAGTTTTACTATTTTAAATCTATTTAATCTTAAAATTTTTAAATTTGATTTTTATCAGGGCCACACATTTTCAACTTTTATACGAATATATTACGACAGATTTTTCTCCTTGAAGCGCGCTCCTACGACTAGGGACGTGATGCTCCCTAAATTCAAACATTCACTGAAATAGTAACTAGATTCACACCCAAAAGTAGGTAGTTAAGATCTGATGTGTCATTTAATTTGATAGCGGAACCTTTTTAAGTCACTTTCGAAACGCTATTGAAAGCAGCGGTAAGTCACCTATATTCTACTTTCGTTAACAGCAGTTTGTGCATACTTTCCAATGATATACTTCAGTCATTACTACTGTCTTCGTTCTAGTAAAATATTACAAGGTTTTCTGAATATTAGTAGATTTTTCAACAATAAAGGCTGTCGGAGCTCAATAGAAGGCAGTTTTAGAGGTCACAAGATCCTTCAAATAAACTCAAGAATGGGAGATAATTTAACAAAAAGGATTCTAGAGGATATCTACCAACTCCATGAATTAATGTCAAAACGAATAACTATTTACATATGGACCAAAAGCAGGCTAACGGCTTATTGTTTAGTAAAAAGCTTGAAGAAGTAATGTGACGTTGGACTATTCACGATTTTCTCTTCACTGAACTTTAGGGCTTTTATTGAGATTGATTGCAGGAAATAACAATTTTTTGCCAACTAAAATGAAACGTGGTTATGTTAATTAGATACAGTTCGGAATAAAGTAAAGTGATTCAAATATGATGATATATAAGTACGGAGAAATTTAAAAGAGGTATAGAGGATAACGCGAATATTACTATCAAGAGTAAGTGACAACTGTTGACTTGTGAAATGTGGTGACAATAAAGGGCGAGTGAAATTATGGTGATCATAAAGCGATTGTAACTGAGAGGCCTCGGTAAGATAACTTAATTTCAATTATAATTAGAACTGTTAGCTGGAAATGAAAACTGAAAGAGAGCACCTTCGCTTCCTATTTATTGATAATAAATAATTTGGCTTGACTGGTCTCGAGTTTTCTTAATTTGTTTTCCTACCTCTTAAAGCTTAAGATATCAAATTGAATCATGGCTCAATAACCAACAAATAGTGTACCATCGTTACAGTATCTGCTGGATTCTTATGGCCCTTATCAGTTAAGCATAAAAATTATTTAATAAACATCGTTTTCTTGTAGATAAATTCCTGAAATTTCAAAATTGAATAGGAAATGCTACTTTATTTGTCAAACAAGGCATAACACAAGGGGCAGTAATTAAAACTCAATTAGAGATATTGACTAAATATGCTACAAAAAGAAAGAAAGAATGGAAACCTGTAATTAGCTCTGTGAGAATATGATGCAACCTAAATAAATGAGAGATTTAAAAAGTAAATAAGTTTATTCTTGCATATTATAATTGAAGATAAGGACGATATCCCCTCAACTTCATTTCCAAATAATGTAGAGAAATTCAACGAAAAACTTAAAAGTAAACATTCAATCTCTACTCCTTTCCCTTCAGATTTGACTACATTTTGCTTCATTTTAGTATTCGTTTTGTACTGTTTCATTATTTTTTGTCAAATTACCAATGTATATTGTTTAGGAATGGCTTAAGTTCAGTATCGAAGTTTCATAGGATGCTCTTAGGATGAACGTGTTTTGGTCATCGCATGATTTTATTTTAAATAAAGTTTGATGAATTCTAATCCATTCATTAAACTTTTAAATTATTATTTAATATATCAGTTCGTAAACTTTTGAATTTCTTCTCCATTTAAATAGAAATAACTTGCTTAAATAGTACAAGAGTTCATTCGTAACCATGCCCATATTTTCGTGAAAGAGCACAAATGACATAAAATGTTCAGTATGGAACATAATATAATTGGAAATCTTCATTTAAATTTCCTTTTGCAAGAATTCTTTTACAAGACTGCAACAAAACAATAACATAGTTTTACAGTACCCATGTGGCTCATAATAAACCATTATAATTTGATCAAGAAATGAAATACCAAGATCTGGTGTACAGTTCGATGGTGTTGCATTCAAACAAAAGATTCACAATGACAGAAAACCGAACTAAAAATGATAATCCTTGCTAATATTCGAATTATTTCTTCAATTAGGCTATCGATGGCAATACCACGACCTACATAACATGTTCGAAAGTTCACTTTCCTAAATTTGTGCTATTCACGTACAATTTGTTTTCTTTTTTGCACATTTGCACTTTCCTGTTTTACTTGTATCACTAAGTACACAATTTAAAACATCAGGAACTCACACTAGTTCTTTTCAGCCTTCGATGATATCGGTAAGATCTCCGCCCAAGCCTGCTTTGCACTAGCAAACTTTATATTTTCCACTTATGCTTCCGTTTTTACAGTCACCATCATTCTTCTTACATCGAACTGTTTGATACAAATTCAGTTATATTAAATTAACAAATAATCGCAAAGGAATGTTTTTCTCAATAAAGTCATGGGGCTAACAGAAAAATAAATGATACAACTTTTAACTAAAAATTTTAGCATTACAGACATGTATTGAAGTGTAATAACATAAAACTGCAAACGAAATATTAATTTACCACAAATAAATGTTAACTCGAACATTTATCGTACGCATTTTAAAAAGTTAAGAAAAATCGTTAGGTTTATTGCGTTTTTTTAGGAAAAAATATGTAATGTAGATATATATATATATATATATATATATATATATATTGTATTTATATATATATATATATTCCACTATATATATATATATATATTTCATAACTCCATATATATATATATTGTATTATAAATATATTGTATTTATATATATATATATATATATATATATGTATACATTCTATACATATACTATATACATATATATATCTGTATATATATATATATATATATATATATATATATATAATAAATGCAGCGTGATTACGCATTGCGTAATGCCACGAAAATGCATTGAAATTTGTTCTCCTTGGATTATCAGACAGATAAGCAGAGCTTGTTTGCGTGCATTTAATCTGTTGCGAAGGGACGCCTTGAACTAGAGCTGCCACTATGCCGCCAGCCGAGACAATATGAGCAGCTGTCAGAGTTCTAGGGGAGAATAATCAAAGGGATGAAGGAAACCGGGGGGGGGGCGTTCAGCTTGGCCAGTAGCTCGCCACCTAGGTCCTTTTGATTTTACTGAGAGGAGTTTATGAGACCAGTGGACAAGAGAAAGATCTGTTATATGGCTACCAGGCTCAGGGCGCCCTCATCAGATGAATATTCAAGAAAACCGTCACATCAAATAAAACGCACGCATAACGCCAACTGTCTCATTGTCCACTATCCATACACAGGAGCACCTTCCCTCTCTAGAACAACACACCAGTCTCACAACTTGTGTGATAGCATGGATTGAAATCACATATGGCATGCGGTCACCCTTAATATTGATCTACGACCGCATGACAGCCCAGAATTTTCGTGACATTCTTCAGCCACATGTGTTGTCACTCAAGGCAGGACATCCAGGAGCCATTTTTTAACAGGATAGTTTCACTCATACACACAGCAAGGGTTTCAAAGGAACTACAGCATTCCCACCCTAACTTGGCCTGTTCAATTCCGAGAATTTCTCACCGATCGAGCATATCTGGGTTCATTTGGGATGATAAGTTCGACAGTTACGGATTTGTTGGAATTAAAGACTTTTGCAGTAACTATGGAATGAGGTGTAGCAGGACAACTTACGGGACTTGTACGCCTCAATTCCTGACCGAATAACATCATGCATTTATTCTAGAGGTGATCAAACAAGGTACTAAAACCTCCATTCATTTATAATTTTTCCTACGATAAAGGATAATTTTTCTTTGTTTTTGTAATCACTAACTTACATCAATTTTGCACTTGCGTATGTATAATTTCCTTTTATTCTGACAGCTCTTTCTTGGTGCTGAAATTTTTATTTCAATGAGTATATATATATATATATATATATATATATATATATATATATACTCATTGAAATAA
>BMAW01019777.1:0-12470 GCA_019974015.1 Nephila pilipes
ACTAAGTCTTTAAAGACACAGACAGGACTAAGTCTTTAAAGACACAGTCAGGAATAAGCGATTAAAAGGGACATTTTCCAAGGGATTGATACCGCCTCGAAATAGAATTGCCCCTCATCGACCACCACCCAGAAGGCAAAGAGTGCCGACTTCGTCACTACGTACTCCAGCTGAATCCAAGAGGTTTCTGGAAGCAATCGGACAGCGAAGGACGAATCAAGGTACCACTACGACTGATATACTGTCGACAAAAGCCAGAAATTATGAACATTTCAGAGATGTCCTCACCAGATGTTATCAATTGCAGGCAAGATGATCCTACAATCTACGTATCAGAAGTTCCGAGCAAATGGGACCATTGACAATTCTCACCCCGGTGGGGAGAGACCTCCTGAAAGAGAGATAGAATGCAAGACCTGCACAATAATCAGAAAGCCTGGAGGGAGATGCCTGATCTCTTTAAGAAATTATAGACAGCAAAAAGATGATAAAGACAAAATATTAAGTTATATTATTTCTTAATATTCCCATCTGAAGAGATGTCAAGATATTTTTTACCATTATAAGCCGTTGGTTTTCACCTTAAACTAAACTTTTTCAAAATTTAGTAAATCACCAAGTCGGTGATCCTCCCAATGGGAAAGTAATTAATTTGGTTTAAATTTAAATTTTCAAAATTAAAATATTTATATTAAAGAAAAGCAATTGTTTACCCATCAACTTGTTTAGTAAATGAAATTGTCTTGTTATTGATTGTATATAAACTGTGCATTGTCTGTATATAGGCTTTTCATATTGTATTTCTGTGTCATTCATTTGATTATTCAGGTTAGTACAAAGGAATCGCGAATAATATAAACTATTAGTTCTGAGTTAAGTTAATTTTTTATATCCGTCTCCTGATCAGAAAGGTTTCAACTCATAAGATGTTTGTATAAATTTATTGTGTTATTTAAATGTTCTGCATTGTGTTGGGAAAATATATAGTTATGTTAGAGTGGTGATTTGAATGATTTTCAAATACATAATTAACATAGATAGTTAACATAGTGCATTTCAACGTCCAAGACCCTGATGAAAGCAAAATGAAGTAAGCCGAAGTGAATTTTTCTTATTGGAGATTGCTGAGGAGTCCAGTGCACCGAAGGATAGTAAGATCTAACACAGAAGTTATATAAAGATATTTTGCTGTTATTGTAGTACTTGTATTATTGAGCGGAATGCATTACTTGGTTTTTTTTTTCTTAGTGGTTTTCCCCAAGTGCGTGTTATTACTTGAAAGGTGTGCATTTCCCATCTTTGTAAGATCTCTCAGGATTTTTCTTTAGGTTGTTAAGTTTATTACGCAACTCATTGATTGAGGAGTGTTTGATTAGATAGAATTAGCTAGTTAATACAAAATTAAGGATAGCCAAATAGCTTAGAATTTGTGAGCTAGGCTACTGCAGTTAGTCAATTAATGCATCTAGAGATTTTGGCTTTTATATTAATCCAAATTCTAACCATAATTTACCAATGGGTTATCCATCCCAACGAGTAATTATTTTTCCATTCAGGGTACGAATTGTGAAGATGAGCTATTATCGATTTTCTCTTCATTAACCTCGGGGACTTTATAATAATTTGAATTGCATAAAATTACAATTTCTTTCCAACTAAAATGAAATGTGATTAGGTAAATTACATGATGATGGAAATGTAGAGAATCGAATCAGAGATAATAATATATAAAAGAAATAGAATTGGAGGGAGATTGAGCATAACGGTAGGATGATAGCGATTTATAATTTGGAATGAAGCATCTTAGTTCTGTGGATTGAAGCGAATTCTAGAAATAAGATAAGAATAGGCTTTTATGGGAAGTTACTGAAATTAAAACGACTGATATGGTAAGCTAAGGTTACAATCTTAAATCACTGTCTAAGATTTAGACTTAATTGGCATTGAGAGAGAGCCACCTTATCTATGTTTCATTGATAAATAATGTATTTTATTTTAATCTTATATATTTTTAATTGGGTTTCACTGATTATTAACTATTCAGATGAAATGAACAGAGGCCGATGAATTAAAAATTGCAGGATACCCGTCACAACATCAGCTTAATATATTTATATCACAACGTCACTTTTTATTTGCACTTCTTACATTTTATAAACAAGTACAAAATATAAAAAAGGTGAGCTTTTTGTATTGTAGAAATGAAAGAAGGAAAGCATCTTTTTTTACCAGAAGAACTCAAATATTTATACATTCAGAACTTTTTACTGAAGTTTAACTTTAACTTTCACTTCTTAACTGTTTCAAATATATTAAAAACTACTAGATTACACAACTGCGCATTCCGGAACAAAAATATTTACTTTCCTGAAGCAGCACGGCATAAAATGATAGTTATATTCACTACAACAGAAAATCATCCTGATTCTATATATTACAAAGTGCCATCCTGGCATCAAATGAAAGTTTCTTTGAAGAATTCTATGAATCTATATTGTTAAGTGCCACCCTGAGAGAAAAAAAAAGTGATTATCAATGAGGCTACTTCTTAATAATATTTAATTTTTAATAAGGTCATTTTATAGGAAAATGTACAATTCAAATGAAATGTTAATGCTTTCGTTTCATTCAGTTACTATAATCTTATTGTCTTTCCAATTTGGTTCAATATGATGCATTTTGGTGAAATTGAATCAGATGAATGATTATCTACTATTTGCTGTAATTTAAGGTTTATTATTTATCCAGGAAATACAAGAAGGTCCATAAAATGCTAAGAAACGATGAAGAAATTATTTGCTTATACATATTTTTCTTACAAAATATAAATATGATTTAAAAACAAAATGTAAATAGAAATTTATTTTACGATAAACTTGTATTTAAACATAAAAAAATGTTCTTTAAATAGGTAAATGTATAGCTTACATAGCAATTAAATCGAACTAAGATTATTCATTAAAGTAGAGTCTTATGGTGGCTTTTATTTTATATGAATATGTAGATCCATGGAATGAAAAGAAGTTTTTTAATTAGCACTAAGTGAAAATAAAAAAAAAAAAAAATAGCTGTTTTACTAAACATGTAATGACATCTTTATATTCAATACTTTGATAAAAATTAAATAATGTGTAATTTAAGAACAAAATCTGCGATATTGTTATCGGGAATAATATTGAACTGAAATTTGATAATTTATCTACACATGCATAAATTTCCATTTCACATTTCGAATATCAAGCAAATAAAAAGGCGAAACACAAATAAAAGACTTAATCTATTATTATTATACCTTACTACCACCAGAAGAAGTTTCGTTCCCTGAAGACTAATCGCAAACCTTACAAAATGCTACAGAACAAATCAGAAAAATGTTGGGATCGTTTACTCTTATCATTTCCTCTTTTGTGTACGTTCAAGTCCCATTCTAAACTCTCCTCTAAACGGAGAAACACTGCTAATGCAATATATAATAAGAAGATTAAATATCTCTAGTAATTTAATCTTGGATCTTGGTGTAAGACAAAGCATCTAAGAAAACAAGAGTCACAAGAAGAAAACAAACTTCATCAACTTTTCCCTTTCGAATAACTTTTACTCCTTGCTTACTCGACATTGCATTTATATATTTCTTTCTTTTTTTATATGCTCTTGCTACCAATCGCACTTTTCTGTTTATGCATCTCAGCGTTCTTTTCTATCTTTGTCATTTATATTGATCGAAGAAAGGGTGCTGCTAAGTTTCGAGTAAAGATAGTTGATATGAAATTTTCTTTCAGGTATCTCCAAATTTCTGAGTTTTTGTTGCTGATTTTGTATAGCGTTTCATCTTATTTTTTACATTCCTAACGAGTAAATATAAATTATTTACCCTTCATAAAAATTCCTTTTTAGGGTTGAACTTAAAATATTTTAAATTTTAAAGAAAGTGTTTTAAGTAAAATTTTGCTCATGTGTGTGTAAACTTTCAACAGAAACTATTTGATAAGTAATATTTATTCTCGTCACGTGTCATATAAAAAGACTTGGATTATTTTTTTATACTTTCCACAATTACTAAGATGATAACAATGATAATAATGAAATCCGTTTAATCTTTTGAATAATGTCTAATTTACTGGGGTATATATATATATATATATATATACGTCCTGATTTTTTTCACTTAATTCCCATACATGTCTCTTTTTAATTCAGTTTAAATTATGGCTAACTAAAAAAAATATTTATAGCAAACTATCAAGAACACATACAACATATAGAATTTTACATATGCTTCATAAATTATTCAAACAATTTATTCACAAATAATTTCTATTTAATGAGTTAAATTCTGGCAGATAGCATCAGAGATAAATAAAATACTTTGTTTCAATATTTCATAAAGTGAAGTTTATCTATTATTTTGAATAAAATTTAAGACAATTTTTAATTTAATATTACATGAAATTTATCCTCAATGTTCCTCTGTTATATTCTTATATACTTTTCAGAATCCGCACAAGTACGCGAAGATGAAAAATCACTCTATGTTATTTATGTTAAAACATTTCTAGTTAGCATGATATAGAAAATCTAACTCAAGGGGGTCAAGAAAAATCTTCTATTATAAGACTCTAAGGACTCAGCTAGCGAGTGAGCATCAAATAGCAATCTCGATTGATATAGAATGGTTACAAAACCTTTTGCAGCGCCACCACCCATTTCAATATATATATATATATATATATATATATATATATATATATATATAGTCTCCTATTTTATGAATTAAATATTTCGAACTCAATGCAGTATTTTATAATGTTACAAAAATTATTTAAAACGCCACTTATAATGCAATCAAATAACTAGAAAAAACGTTTTGACTCCTTCTATGAAAAATATAAATTATGATTTTCTCTAGAATTTGGTTTTATATAAATTTTATTCTTTACTAAACTATCATTATCAAATCACATTAATTCAGTCTGAAATGGGCGTAAATTGTTTCTTGATTTGTAGTAAAATATTTGAAGTAAAAGGCATTTATTTATGCCATTAATTATCAATAAATACTTATGTCATTTGGAAATCTAAAACTTGTCTTAGTTAAAGTGAGATAAAAGGTACAAAATGTATATGAAAGCGTCTATACTGTATTGTTAATATTTAACATTGCTTTAAATCAATAGCTTATACCTTATAATTAAGTTCGCATTGAAACGAGTCAGTTCACATTGGAACATGAAAAGAAAAAAAAAATGCTTATTTAGTAATAGCTCTGTAAATTTATGAAAGAAGATAAAAGTTTGTTTATCTTTTGATTAGATATTTGCAGCGTATGTATGCGAAAATATTTAAGAAATTTTTTTCTCACCAGAAACCTATTTTGAAAACCATCCTTATATATATCAAAACAATAAATACAAATACTTTACAAAATATATAGTTATAAGAAATTTAGTTAGAATAGGAATGATTAAATCTCATCATATGCCTAACTTGCTTCTTCTAACTTTCTTTATATGCATGCATCGTGTATTCTCCCCTTTCGGTGAATCTTCCCCTTTGAAAATTAAATGGCTTTCTAATCCTTTCCCCTTTAAAAACAGTAGTCCATCCAGCTGAGCATAAGAAGACTATTCATTACATTTGCTCATACGTGCTAACATTCTGGTAGTCTCACCATGAAGAACGGATGACTTACAAAAATGCCAGTAGAGATTGGGGGATCCATTGGGTGTGGTCACCATCGTTCGATTCTTTTCCTCTTCCCACTACGAAGAAGTTGACGAAGACTAGGTATTAAGAATGAAACATGGAGAAAGAAAGTAAGAAAAAAAATTGCTGATGTTTTCCATTGCTAAGAACGCTATCTTACCCCTTCCTTCCTTCCTAACGCCTAGAAAAATGAGGCTTCCCACTGGCTAAAGTGATACCCCTCCCTCATACCTTATCAAGGTGATACATACCGTTGGAAATGGGAGCTTTGGGTTACACGCGCCGTTTGTCAAGCCTCACACAAATGTCTGACAACGACTTCTAAATGAGCAGTCACGCTTCACAGAGCTTTTCATTAAAGAAAAAGCGAGATGAAAAAAATAAAGGTTCCTAGTAGTTTGGTCGGGTGCCCCACAAGGCCGATCGTATCACACTTTTCTGATGTGCCTAGGGTAATTACTGAAAAGGCGTCATCACGTACAGGATAACAAGGAGTCTACCATAATGTTCACTTGGTGCATAGTCAAAGATCTTAACATAGGATGTTTTTCCTTAAGGGAAGAAAACCTCGCCACCCACATAAAAGTAACCAACAGACTGAATCTCTTGGGCGTTTTTGGCAAAACATACTTGAAAGCCATCACATACGATGCCCGTAACTGCCCTACCGTAGACCTTTACCCGGCCAGTATTCCTTCGAGGGCCAAACAGTATTCCTCGCGAGAAAGTATAACGGAAGTACTAGAGGCCCCTAATGACTATAGCTAGGTACGCTATTGGTACTCAGCTGAAATCTCAATCTGTTATACTGTACGTTACAGACATTTTTTTATTGAAATTTTATAATTCTCTTTTTACAAATATATATTCATACAAAGACACAGTTAAGAAGCAAAAAAATGAAGAAAAATACGGTAAAAATCCATGATAGCGTATAAAATAAAATGTTCCTTTGTATAAAAAAATTATCTAGAAAATATGGGAGGTGTATGATGCTTGTTAATCATCTAAAGCAAATAAGCCATCTGAGGGATTGAAGAGCTTGAAGATATTGAGAACTCTAGATCATCACATTTTATATCTTTTGTCATATTTCTAAGTCCGGATCTTAGAACAGGGGGAAAAAGAAGAGACCACTTTCTAATAAATTCAAGCAAGATCTAGGGCTGAACATTAAAAGCCCATGTCGACTCTTTGACTTGAATTATTGATATTCTCTCTTGGATCAAGACTGGCAAGTTCCGTAAAAGAAAATAGAAATGAGAAAACGAAGCATGGGAAATATGACTACAGCATATTGGTAAGATTCATGTACATGCTTCCCAGTATTACAAGGGAAGTTTCATGGGTAACATTCGTTGAGAATTGAGTCGAAGAAATCTGAAAACTGTCTGAGCTCTTTATGGGAATTCGTTCCTTGTGTACAGAATCCATCTGATCTTACATCTACAGTATGTCCCGCAAAACAAAAATACATAGATTGCAGAGAAATAATGGAAAAATCCCAAACTGGCTGAGAAAGCCTAAAGACATTTATACCCAGGAATCGATTTGTCAACAAATTTTGAGGTAAATACAGAAAAAATAGAAGTTAATGACATCAACAATTAACAAGAAAATGATGAATTCTTACTTGGATTATTCGGATTATTGGATGAATAAATATTTTAAGGTCCTACTAATAAAAGTTTAAGAGAGCTAAACAAAGAAGAAATTTAAAAAGAACATGTAATACTTTGTTTTGTGCAACTAAACACATTTGTAAATATTTCAAATAGGAAGCAGAATTAATTGGACAATTTAATTAGTTCCATCGGAGTTATCAGAATTAAAACTGAAATTTTCCTAAGAGATAAAAAAAATACTCTTGCGACTGTTAATTGTACTTCCATCAGATCATAATGCAATAAGAAATCTTATTGAAAATATAAGAAATTAGGGCTCATAGGAGTTCAGATATTGATAATAGTTCTCAGAGAAGAGTATTAGATACTAAAGAGAACGACAATTAAAAAAATAAATAAGGTATATATCACTTGCCGAAGATTTAGAGTTAACTCACTAGCTATTATAGAAAGTTCGCTAACTAAGGATCATATCAAAGATGTGGTTGACAGGGATCTTGCTGATCCTCTCATGTTGAAAAAGGAACAAAAGGTTCGGATACTTATAATACACTCTTTTAGGGCCCTCTATTTAGAACTTTTGAATTTCATATCTACTAACAACCTTTAGCTTCACATAACGCGATTTACAGTACGAAGAGGAAGATCATCAGTAATCTATTTCGATATTGAGGCAAAGCTTCTTGGAGTAAATAATCAGCTGATGAACTTGTACTGGGAAAGCTTAAAAACCGAAACAAACTTTTTGAGTATATATATATATCGTGGAAGTTCATACCTTTCATGCTGTCGCGCAGTGGGAAGGGCTTGGGGATCGTGAAGAAAATCTTAAGAAAAATCTTAGGAAAGATGTCTTTGAACTAATAAAAGATATCTACTCTTCTATACAAATATGAAAGCGTTATGGGTTTCAGATTTGTAACATATGTTTTGGATGAGATAAAAGATCTTCAACCATTGAATCCTTCGATATTCTTACAGGAAACTAAAAAAAAAAGGTGTTGCAGTTTATGATATTTTTGATTCTTGTATTTTGACAAAAAATACAAGATATACTGTATGATTTTGTGAAGATTATTTAGAAAAACTGAAAGACGTTAAAACACAAAAGCAGTGTTATTTGCTGAAAGTAAGAGATATTATTATAGTATGGTCTGATAATATAAAGATAGTAATCTGGCCTTTGGGAAGAGTTCTTGAATTATGTACTGGCACAGTTGAACATGTGTAACCGACCCAGTTAAAAAAAATAACTGGTGTGTTCATAAGACCTCTACAAAAGGTGTTTTCCATTTTATTTAGATGATGGAGATGATAAAACTAATCACTTAAGATTACCAGTATTCAACCCATCAAATTTTACGCAATATCTAGCTCTTCAATTAATACAGCACCTGACAAAAACTTTGACTATTCTCTGGTGATTTCCCGAGGATTATGAATGATGAGAGTCCCGCTGCGGTAAAGAACGTGTTTGATGTTGTCTTTCATTACCATAAAAAATCAAGTTTGGAAACGTTAAAAATAATCTATCAATGAATTAAACTGAACTGATAACTTGAATTAATTTTTTGTCTTTGCTATGGATGCGTAATCACCGAGAATATAAGGTATTCAAAACTTTTCGTAATCTTTGACTTTTTACTAACCATAATAAAATATTTTTTAACTTTTGTTTTTGAGGGAAAGAAAAGAAAGAAAAATTCTAAATTTAAAACCGCAAAAGATGCTCACTAAATATTTTTGTTACAGAGAAAATCTTATATAAACAGGTTCCAAATTTCTATTTAAAGTAGTTGTTAAAATTTAAAAAATTGTAATTTTTTTAAAATTTTATTGAGAATTCCTTAACAGCAAATAGTTAGAAACTCATGCTTATTCCTATTACGAAAAAAAGTAAGCATTCTATTTTACTCTGCCAATTGAGCAGCATATTCCTAAGTTTAAAATATTGTAATTAAATAACTAGCTTTTTTTGTCAAATAAGTAGAAATGTAGTCCTCATAATTTTTCTTAGTTTATATTGAATTTATTTTCAATTCTTTAAATAAAATGTTCTAAGGCTTAGAAAGAGAGGGAGTCTTTACAGATATAATATACGAAATTGGTTCGAATAGAATACGCGTTTGTACATTGGTATCGTCAATTTGTGCTGTCATTTGTTAAACGGCTCTAAAACAAATCAGACTTTAAGTGTTAGTTTTTTTTATTTAGAAACCCTTTGCTGACAAATCAAACTTTGACTGCTGTCGTGTTGAGTTATCGTCATTTTTGTTATGACCATCGATGAGACTTCCTCATTACTCATAGGAAATAAGAAAGCATATAACAAAATGATTTTCTTCAAATGTTCTTCAACAAAATGTTCTACTTCAAAGAAGGCGAAGATGATCTCATTAACTGGATAGTTATCATATTTTTTAGATGCGAAGGGCTTCATACTCATGAACATCTAAGAAAAGCAAGAATGATCAATGGAGAATACTACTGTAAGTTATTCTCATTTTTATTCCAAATAGTCCATTTATCATTCTTCATACGAGTACCATTGGAGCCATCCTCCTAACTTATCAGAAAAATCTTTTACGGAAAAAGAAATGAAATGGAAAGTCATATCTCTTATTTAACGCTTTGTGTATGAATATGGTAAGTATGTGATACTTCATGAAAGACATTGTATATAATAGAGCTGATTCATTGCCGGAATGTAGGAAATAAATTATACCATGAAAAAATCAATCGAATTTTATCTTTTACCCTATTGAGATCACTTTAACCACATGTCAGATGACTCAATTTATAATGTGGCCATAGTGATTTTCAGAATATCTTTTCAATGGATTATTGAGATTGAATAAGTGTGCGAAATTACCATTATTTATCATTTTTAATACGCTTTGATAAGAATTTAAGAAATAAGTTCTACTCATTAGTTTTTTTTTTATTTTGTAATAATAAACTTTTATGAAATTGTGTCAAAAAGTGTTTCATTCAAAATGTATCTCATTTTTATCAATTCATTTAATGATTTTGCTTCTTATGTCTCCGTTTATTTTTCCATGTGTCTTAAATAGTTTCATAAAAGAGTACTATTAAATGTTTTTAGAATATATTTTATGTTCAGCATTTATACGTTTGAAAAATTGTTGATGCTTTAATAGTGAGAAATAATAGTATCAAAACAAACCTACTAATTCATGTTGATATAAATTAATTTCATGCATAGCTTTCTTTGAGAAAGTTATGAGTTTCAAGCAAGCTTACGTTGGTTAATATTTCAAATGAATTTCCAGATCGCCATTATATTTATAAAAATATTTAAAATTAACACTCAGCTTAAATTATGCATTAATGAGCTTAAACGTAAATTACATAAATTTATATATATTGAATTACAAAATGAATACGAGTTTAATTTCTTAAAATGGCCTCAGTGTTTTCTGTTTATAACCTTAAATACTGAATATAATACCATATAAATACTTGATTGTACCATAATCAAGGGCCTTTATAATTCTGTTAAAATTTAATGTTTAACAGCTGCTAATTCTGTTCTAAATTTCAATGTTATTTCTTATGCAGATATTCATTTAGATTGAAAGATTTCTTATTCCGAGTTGCAATTAAAAACGACACAAGGGCTATTGACGATGATCAAGTAATTTTGAAGTATGGTCGAGTGTCGAGGACAACATCTAAGCCGATACCTTTCTCTCCTAACTTCCATAGCTTGCTATTTTGGTGAATTTGAACCCAATGAATTAAACTGGGCTAATCTCCGTTGCACAATAATTCTTTACTGACATCAAGAATCGAGGTCTCGACTCGAGTGAGATAAGTCAGCCACCGGCTACGGCTGTAGAAGTATATTTAGTGATGATAATTAAATAGTAAACAGGCATCAATGTAATCAAAGATTCTTATTTCGAATAATTCATTTTTAATATTGAAGTAATTGCTTAACTTAATAAATCGAATTAAGGACACTCATAATATTGCTGTAACGAAATAATTTCTCGCTCTGTATAACATGATCTTTTACGCAAAAAATGCGTAAAAGATTTATACTCAATAAATTTGTAAGTATAAATTATTCATAGAGTATAAAGGTGTAAATAGGTCCGTGTTTTACCGAATAACAACTCTGAGCGAACCATCACAATGTATTAATAAACTGATTAACATGACTATATTTGACAGTATTTAGCAAGCGTTGTTTAAGCGTTTCCCCATAAATTATACATAATTCATACAAATTTCTTTTTGTATTTTCAGTGTTCGAAATTTAGTTCAAACAAATGTCAGAATAATTGTACAAATTTCATGCATTATAAGATTCGCTTAACAATGTTTGGTAAGTAATTAACTTGCCAAAATGTCAAGGAAGTTATTTATCATAGTTTTATGAATTTTTCTTCATATTGAATTGTTTTGTCTATAAAATTATAATTTTTTTAGAATATAAAAGAGCGAATATACGTGATCTTAATTTAATTCAATTGTATCTTACGTTCTTAAAATAAAGATTAAATTTGAAATCGGATGCCAGAAATATTAAAGATTAATGACAAATTGTGAATATTTTAAATTAAAAAAGAATAATTATTGCATTTAAAGTGATGCAAAATATTATTAATAAGAATAGCATGCTACTGCCTTTATTAACAGAATTAGAAAATAAATTTGAAATTTGTTGATTTCGTTTAAATAAAACAAAACATGATTTACCAAACAAAGGAATACTCTTCTACGTCATAAACATGAGAAAAACCATATTTAACATGAAAAGATAAATTTTTTAAGGAATGTATTCTTAAAACAAAAATTTGTTTGGTAACGAATCGGTATTTAATTTTAAGACATAGCCGTACTCGAATTATCAAATATTTCAAATATATTACCTTTAGCAAATAGTTATTAGCCATCTTTTTCTGCTGAACACTTGCAAAGTACCATTTAAAATCAGTGTTTCTCAACCTTTTTCTTACTATGCCACCCATAAGAATTTTAAAAATTCTTATGTTACCCCCATATATATATATATATATATATATATATGTGTGTGTGTGTGTGTGTGTGTGTGTGTTTGCAAAAATTGGCTATATTACTAATAAATAGATCATTTACGCTCTAAATGAGTCC
>BMAW01019778.1:0-11372 GCA_019974015.1 Nephila pilipes
GTGGGAGTGAAATTGGGTCTTTTAAAATTTAAAACATTTGACGTCATAAAATTTCTTATATGTTTTGGTGTTAATATTTTTAATGATATTAACATTAATTCCCAGTTCATTTTATTCAATTAAATATATTTTAATAAAGAAAAAGTAATGATATTTAAAAATATGAGTTACATTGAATAGAGTTGCTTAAAAGAAGTGAACTGAAATATACCAATATATTTAGATATTGGGATTCCTCTTGTCATAAGAATACTAAATTCAAAGTTTTATGCAAATTTCTTTGTTAGTTCAAGAAATATTTTAGGTAAAATTTACGATTGGATTGGTGTGTCCTATTGAGCCTTATACCAGTTTGTAATATTTAGGTACGAAGCTATTTATATCAAGCGATATTAAAAAAGGAAAAATAATATTAATCCTTAGAGAGGAAGTAATCTTCCCCAGTTTGCAAAAGTTATGCAACAAATTGACAATCAATGTAAGTTAAATGGATAAGTGTAGTTCAATGTTCTTGCAATTCCGATATATCACTAACAAAAGTAAACATTATTATAAAAATATAAATACTAAACGAAATTAAGAAAAAAAAAATGAACTGTGACATACTAAAACCTTTAAATATTTAGATCCTTCAAATAATGTAACCTTGAAATCCAAAATTTCATGCCCTTTCTTCCAATACTTTGGGGAATATGTAAATTTGAGAACATCGCAGAGAATTAAGGGGGCAGATATAAGTTTATAATAATCTGTTATCAATTCATTTTTCACGCAAGGTTGAAAAACGGGGTAAATGTTGTGACTCGTTTGTGCGAAATAATCTGGTAAATAATTTGCAAAAGTTTTCTTCGAATATCTCTGGAACTAATAATCACATTGGAAAAATTAATTTGTAACCTTTTAAGTTAATTAAAGTAACTGAATACATGAAAGGAGTCTTCGACAAAGAAATTGGAGTTTATATATATATATATATATATACACTTTAGGTCAAGTTTGAATAATCCTCACTGTGTGTAGTTTAAAGTGTTTTAAAGCAATGGAAGTCATATGTTAATATATCTATATATTTATGTATATGTTTATGTACAATGAAAATCACAATTACAAAAATAAATAATTATGTAAGAGCAATTAATAACCAATAGCCTCAGTAACATTTGTATGTCATTTACTTATTTTTAGCATATAATCTAAAATGCATTTATAATTTTAAAAATTTGCAGAGTTCTAATGAACATAACATTCTATACTCTAAGCATAGTAATTTTTTCAAAATTTGAATTTCATGAATAAATGTTCTCTTATTTTTTATACAAATACTGTCCAATACCTAAAATTTATGAGTGTTCATTAGCAAAAAATTATACTGAAGAAAAAAACTTATACTCATTGTATAGGATTACCTCATTATATATTGTGAAAAATACCATTTCTATGGATCATGTAGGATTTGAGGGAAAAGTAACACTCTTCTTAAATACGGCATTCTGAGAAAAACACTCACGCATATATTTTTCTGTACGGCGCAGAACGATTGGTTATATTTTCAAAATTTAATGTTCGAGTGTTCGATTTATCAGATTCTCTCAAACAATACATCTAGGAAATCAGTAAGTCAAACGCTATTGTTTAATTTCTAAATAAAAAAATAATTGAATAATCTTAAGCTTTCAGATACCTTAAGGGGAAGGGGAAAGCGTTATCTCTCTCATGAAAAATTTGCCAACATTCTACATCTTCTTCTCAGAAACGGTGCAATATAGGATTATGAAATATCAGAAGTTAGATTAATACTTTAACACGCCATTTACTTTTTAAGTAAAATAGAAAAAAAAATTATTTTTTTAATTCACGGTCAATCTTAAATTAGAAGTTTTGGTGGAATTTTTACTATCTAAAATAAATAATTCTCAAAAAATCAACAAATCCGTGTGTTAAATATATATTACAGCGGAATATAAATGATATTAAAAATCTAAATTCTTAAATTTCATACATATTGAGAAAAAAGAACATGGACCTAAGAAATCCATGGTTTGAGAAAATTGTATTTTAAGATTCAAATGACACTTTTATTTCTGATTATGAAGTTATATTTAATAAAATTCTATTTCGTATGAATCATTATGAACTTATTTTGTCTCATAAGAATTTTCCTCTTTGATTTTTTGTTTCTTTTTCTGGCATTATTTTTAAATTTGGGTCGTTTTCATTCTCTGTCGATTAAGCGTTCTTTGTTTAATTTCTTCATTCTTTTCACACAGTGATGACTTGGATGAATTTCATTCCTTCATAAAGTATGGAACTTTGTTATATTTCTTACATTAATGTACGAAAAAGCGTCAAAACACAAAAATTTGAAGTTTCGATGTTCACAAATATAGTTTTTACGAGCCCAGATGACACTGTTCACAGACTCAGTAGGAATCTATGTATTCCCATAAAGATATTTTTATCTGCTCTAGATTTACCAATTCTCTAAATACTGGCTTGACTACTTCCATTATCGGTAGAGGTACACGAGTATGTTTGTGTGGTCATACATTTCGTATTTTGTTTGGGCACAATGAAACTCACACCAACTTTCAGATCCTACCGAACAATCCATGATTTGGATTTAATTACTTGATAACAGACTAAAATATTCTGCCGAAATGGATGAATCATTCCCTTCAAAAAAAACTACTGATTTGAATTTTTCTGAAGGTATACAACATTTCTAAAAGATCTGCAATTCCGAGGCATAGTCTATTCGCCTTTTAACTCGTACACAAATGTTTCTATTACAATTTTTGCAAGCAAAAAATTTAACCAAAGCATACATCAAAACAAATAATGATATAATTTCATATCTAGAATCTGTATTTTTATTATATTCCTAAAACTGATGGAAAGAATTGTTTAATATGGTACTTTCAGTTCCAACGTTGTTATTTACCTCAATAACAGTCTCAATATCTCATTGATGTTCGACTTCCCAAGATTTTTACATTTTTTTAAATGCACTCTTACTTTGTGGCATTCTAAATAAATTAACGTTTTTATATCAGTAAAATACTACACGATAAATAAAACATACTGTAACTTAAGTGTGCAAGACATGATACATGAAAATTATTTAAAAAAGTTGATAGTTTTTATTAAATATAGAGCAACAAATCCTGTCCTTCCCAATATTTAACAATTAAATAATTAAAAACTATATAGAAACAATTACAATTAACGTTATTGTCCTCAATCGTAAGAAAATAAAAAAAATTAAACAATAATATATATAAAGCATGAAATGAGATGCTAATACACGAGACAGGTTTGTTTACATTTGTCATCCCTTTAAATGATCAACAAATTACAAAGTGCTCTAAGAAAGGATGAAACGATCCAACACTTCTTTCTTTTAATAAACAAGTGTGTACAGAAATGGGAAGATAAAAAGTTTGAGCCATTTAATTATTTAAAAAAGTAAAAATTGAAATTTTGGTCGAGTTTCCCTTAAATATTAATTCATTAACATTCTGATTTAGTTCCTTTTTAGCCATTAAGATTGATACCAATTATGTCCAACTGCGATAAAAACCATAAAAGCTATTCAAGGTGTCTGTTACGACTGTACATAGTATTAATGTTTTGCACAAAAAAAAAAAAAATAATTCCGATATACATTTCATAGTGTCGAAGTAGTTTAGAAGTGATCATCTTACCAGGATCCACAGCAGCCCATTGGAGTAGGAATCCCGAATGTGCTACCGTTTTGTCCGACTGGAACCACAAATAGATATGATTGTGAGTGCTGACGAAATTACGTCTGTGCATGACATCACCACAGAACCGACCCATCATCCTCGATCCTGCGTTTGGACCATCGTTGATCTGAAGAAAGTCAAACTCGCAGTTGCCTCCGTCTTCCAGATCGAAATGGTCGAAAGTGATATTTATCACCTGCAAAATATTCATATCCAGATCATTCTCTTCCGCATTTCAAAATTATTGCAATTACTAAATTGATCACATTAATAAAAGAAAATAAATTTTGTATTAAAGTCCAATCTTGGATTCCATTTGTGCTTGTAATCAACGATAAATAGAAACGCTCAGGGAAAAAGGTGCGAATATATGCCTTCTGTCAAAGAGGAAAATTTTTCAATTAAATAATATTTTGAGAATGATTACAATGCTCAAAGCTTACAAAAACAACGATACTGAGTTAAAAATATAAACTTCCAAACTAATATTTAACAGTTTTAACTCTGTATCGTTGCTTTTGTAAGCTTTGAGTAATATAATCACAATAATATATATATGCATTATTCATAACATCCGTAACTACAATGGTACTCGATTGAAATAGAAATGTTAGTATAATTTTTATGAAGAGAGATACTAAAAACAGAAGTTTGTTTAAGAGTTTTCCATAAAAACCAAAAAACCTTAAAAATAGATTGTATTTTCATTCATGCAAATTTATTCCTTCTATCACTTGGAATTTTTAGTTCCCATCCTATAATGAAAAGTATTATGATAGTTACTACTTACCTTGGAGTTTGGAACCGTTATAACCCACGCACAACTCATCCTATGATCGTAAGTCGTTCCTGTTTCAGGGAACTGAACAGTTCCATTAGTTCCAGATATATGACTTCCACAACCTGAAATTAAATATAAAAGTAATTCCTTAGTAATTCAATCCGTTTTATATTGAAAGGAAACTCTTGCCTTTTGTGTTTCAAATAAATGTTACTTTGGAAAAAGCTTAGTTCTGAAATGGCGCTTATTTTTCTCATTGACTGAGTGTGCGGCTGTATATATATATATACTCGTTTTTCATATATATATATATATATATATACGCATTTTCATTAAGAAAATGTGCGCACCAGGAAGAGTTGTCCGAATAAAATGAAATTTTACATACGTAAGTACAGTCTTTTTTTAAGTAAGTGATTACAAAATCAAAGTAAAATGATCATTTATTGTGAGAAAAATTACAAATGAATGGAGGTTTTAATACTCTGTTGGGACAGCTTTCGCATCAATGGATGATACGATATGGTCGGGCATTGAGGCATATAAATCCCGAATGAGGTCTTCCGACATCTCATTCCAGAGTTGAACCTGAATTTAATTTGACCTCATTCGTAGGTTGTTTAACTAACCGTCTTAAATGATGCCGGATATGCTCGATCGGTGAGAAATCTGGAGATCGAGCAAGCCAGGGAAGGATGGTAATGTGGTTGAGATAGCCCTGTGAAACCCTTGTAATGTGTGAACTAGCATTATCCTGTTGAAAAATGGCTTCTGAGAGCTCAGCCACGAGTGGCAACACATGTGGCTGAAGAATATCACGAAAGTACCTCTGGGATATCATAGTTCCTTGGATCAATACCGTGCCAGATGACAATGTGTCGTATGCGATGGCACCCTATATCATCACTGCAGTTGAAGGAGCAGTGTGCCGTTGTACAGCGAACGCAGGATCGAGAAGTTCCCCACGAGACCTCGATATACATACATGATTATATTCACTGCCCAAATTGAATCTAGATTCGATTCTAAAGACTACCTCATTCCATTCGTTTGTAATCTAATCAATTCTAGCTTGATATCACTTCAACGGTGGTGATAGTGCGTGGGTGTCAATGGAAATACAAGTAATGGGCGTTGCAATAGCAAATGTCCTTCAGCCAGGTGCTTTGTAATTGTACGGACTGACACAGAGATCCGTTGTGAAGGTGCTACCTGTATGTGGACAATGAGACAATTGGTGCTATGTGTGTGTGTCCTATTATGTGGTGGTTTTCTCGTCTATTGGTCTGTCGAGAAGGTCCTGAGCCTGTTCATTGTGTAACGGAAATCTCTCTTGTTCACTGGCCCCGACATTTCCTCATTATAATGTCAGAACTGCCTAGGTATCGAGGTACTCGCCAAACTGACCACAAAATTTCCATCTTCCATATGATTCTTCCTCTCTCGAACTCTGACAGCTGCTCATATTGTCTCTGATGGCGGCGTAATGACATTTCTAATTAAAAGGTGGCCCTCTTTAACAGATTAAATATACGCAACAAGCTCCGCTTACCTGTGTTATCTTCCAAAGAGAACGAAATCCAACACCCGCTGGTGGCATTACTCAATGCGCAATCACACTGCATTCCTAATCATTTACATATCTGCAAGCAAACCATCCTGAAAGTATATACTGTTAGCAAACCCTCCTGCAATTATCCTTACATTTTGTGATGTATCGGCTTTCGGATTTTATTGAAATGATAATGAAATTTATCACTTGAGAAATAAGTAATAAATTAAAAAAATTCAATTAGATATTCCAAGTGCAAAATAGAACTTTTAGTTGAATTCAAGTAGATAATATGCAGTTCTTCGGTCTTCGACGTGTCTCTTTCTTGTTTAGTTTTAAATTAGATCATTACATCAACTTGGTGGACTCCGAAAATTGATAGGTAGGTTGTCTGCAACAATAGCAATATTATCTTGTGAAATGGAATTAACGACTACATATATAGAAGAGAGAATAAAGAACTACGTATCAAAGGAAAGGGAGAATTCTGCAACAATAGTAACACATTTTCTTGTGAAAAGGGATTGAGATACTATAAGTCTAGAAGAAAGATCAAGGAATTACGAATCCAGAAAAAGAAGAAGAAGGAACCATATATCTAGAAAAGAACTAAGTATCCAGAAAAAGGGTGGTTAAGGAACCACTCATCCAAGGATAGTTATGAATAATATAATGAATTTGGTGTTCGGAAGGAAGGAGCCAAAATTATTAAAAATTGGTTCACGCTTTATGTCTCTAAACATTGATGAGTAATAGGGTTGGTGATTTTTCTTACTTCCTACTCTGTCGGCACAAGTAGGTCCTTCAAATGATTCCGGACAAAGGCATCTGAAAGAGCTTGCTGTTCTTGTGCAAGTACCACCGTTTTGACAAGGAGCACTGAAGCACACGTCTATCTCCTCTTGATCACAGAGTGTTCCGTGAAATCCGGGGTTGCACACGCATCGGAAAGATTGACCAACAGTCTAAAATAGAAAAAGAGAGCATGGATATATAGCTGATAAACTTTTGGGTGTACCCCTATACATAAGTCTGTGTTTCATTCGTTTAGCTTAATAACTATTGATCTGAAAAATTAATATCATTACACAAATTTACATTTAAAAGTAAATAATAATCGTTATATATTGCTCAATGAAAATATAGAAGCTCTTTTTTCTAAAAGTGGTTTTTTTTTTATTATAACAGTAATATTACTTTTGGTATCAGTGAATACTGATCTGTCAATTTTGACAGGAACAGCTGATGCCTTAATAAAAATTAGTAAATACGTTTAGAAAATTTCTATGAGGTTGCTTAAAAATTTGTGTTAGATCAAGGCTTGGTAAACTATGGCTCACCGTCTTTGTTATGATCGCAACCACGGGTTAATATTGTCACAATAATAAAGCCAGAACTTCGATTTTTGGATCTTGATACAATAACAGAAGTTATTTCCATTTTTGAAAATCTAATTGGCTGTACCATTAATGAGCCTCTTTTAGACCTTCAGTGAAATGTGACTTATCTGCAAAATGATGATACGATACCAATGACATTTGTAGAAGTGGATCTAATACAACATTTCCTAAATATCAATGAGTTGGTAAATATGTTTAATTAAATTCATAAACTGTGGAAATTATATCTGTTTTTGGAAGAACTCGTATTTACCAATATGAATAGATATTTTTGAAAACGAAGTATGTAAACTCGTAATATAATTTATTCTCAGCCGATGGCTATTTGCAAAGAACTTTGCTGACAGAAAGTGCTAGATTCGAGCTTCATTACGACGAAACATGACCTCAGAAAAGAAATTACATTCATAGTATTAGTACAAAATTTAACTAGTTAAGCAATACATTTATTAACAAATGGAAATATTTTATTTCTTTTATGTGTCAGTAAATGCATTTAAATATTGTATACGAATCTTAATTCCTAATTAAACATTCAGTCTGTGCCTCTTTGTTGTTGCTGTTTGAGTAGAAATGTCTGTGTAAATATCTGCGAATTTGCAATTTGGTCTGTCGAACTTAAAAATTCTTTTAACATGACGGGCCGGATTGCAAACTCGGAGATATTTATATAGTCTCTTTGAAAAGAAATTTCCTGACAGCTATGTTGTATTATTATGTTGGAGAATAGGATCTAAACTACGATTAGTAAGATAGGAGCATGTTCCATTATTGATAATGCAGTAGAGGGCAACATATTTCCTTAATCTCTTCACAATCCATATGTTTGAATCATTTCTTGCGTTATGCGGAATAAATATCTAAATATGCTTCAAATTTCGACTCCTCCACTGTGATATTAATGGAGTCTTAATTTTATAAATTAAAGAATATATATATATATATATATATATATATATATATATATATTCTTTAATTTATAAAATAAAGAATCCATTAATATCAATAAGAATAATAATAAATTAATAATAATAAAAATAAGAATATTAATTAAGGTTGCAATTAAATATGGTTTGCCAATTGAGGCATTTGATGAATTTAGGTCATGTGTTTTGAAGAAAATTCTGTATTTGAATTTTAAAGTGGATAGGGAAATTACAATTAAAGATCTAAAACTTGATATAGATGATTTGCAGAAGGATTTTGTTATCGTTTATGTAGATAAGGTTCCTGCAAATTATGCAATTATTTGCAAATTTTACTATCATAAATTATTGAGTGAACATGTAATGAATAATAATGTTTTCCAGTTATCCAAATATAGTAACAGAGAAATAAATAATCGTCTTTTGGCATTCAATAAGAAGGTGGGTTTACACCTTACAAACATTAAATTTCCATATATTTTCTTAACGCCAAAATTTCACAAAAATCCTGTAAAATTTCGAAGTATTACGAATGGATATAACACCTATATCACTAAATCTGGCAAACTTCTTCAATCCATTCTTCAAAAATCTATTGACAATATTGATAATACCGCTATTATTAAAAATAGTTTTGTAATTGTCAAAAGCATGAAGGAACAAGAGGTATTCTCTATGCATGGATATGATTTTGAAGACCTTTTTAACTCAATAGATATTCAAGATTTAATTAAGGTTCTTACAATTTTATACAATAAATATCATTTTAATCAAACAATAAAACAGGAAAAATTCAATACTCTCGTTAAACTTGTATTACAAGAGAATTTTATAGTTTTTGGTCAAAATCTCTATAAACAAATTCAGGGTCTCCCTCAGGGAGGTCCAGCTAGTAATTGTCTGGCCAATTTTTATTTACATTTTTATGAATTAAAACAGATTGACAATGATTCTTACTTTCTTTTTCGTTACATAGATGATCTAATTATTTTAGGTAAAACTGAGGATTTTAAACCAAATATTTCATTTTACCCTAATTACCTCAAATTATTAAAAACTAATCTTAATTCAAATGCAGTAGATATTTTAGATCTCGATTTGCAAATAGTTGACAATAGACTTATTAGTAATATTTTTGATAAAAGAGAGAGATTCGAATTCCATGTAATTAGAATACCTTTCTGGAACAGTAATCTTCACAGATCCATTTATAGGAATATTTTATTGGGCTTTTTATTACGTAATAACAAATTAACCACACATAAAATAGACAAATTTAATAACGTTAAAAAATTCTTCTACAACTGTTTGGATCATGATTATCCAATAAATTTCTTAAATACTTATTTACATCACAAATATATTAAACATCTTTGCGAATCGTGATCCAATTTCAAATCCACCACACAACAATAGGTCCACAAAGTCGGCTCGTTAGTGGTCTAGCCGTGAAGAATTTATTTATTTACATTTACACAGCTTACATTTTTACTCACTCTCTGGACCGTTATACTCCTTTACCATACAACTTATTACCAACCAATTGTTTGCATCCTTTTACATTTTATTACCAATCAAACAATGATTTAAATCTTTTTTCAATTTATATGGTGATGATGTGTTATATTGTTTTCATTTTGAGTATGTGACATACATCTTGAAGCTTAAAGAAAATTCCGTCTTACTACTCACATATTTGAATCTTCATTTCTTTGAATTTTGTAAGTAATTTTTATATTTTGATTTGTTGATAATTTTTAGAATGATAGATTTTATTTAGTAAATTTTATCGTTGAAATTTTTTGCATTTTTTAATCATTGAACTCTTTTGTAATTTGGATTTCCCAATTCAACCTACCAGGAATTATAGATTTTATTTTTGTAGATTTTATCGCTGAATTTGTTTGCATCTTTTAATCATGAACTCTTTTGCAATTTGGATTTCCTAATTCAGCCTACCAAGTCGCAAAGGGGGAAGGTTGGTACCATTAAAATAGTTTAACCCCGCTTAATCGGTCCTCAGCCCGATATTGCTTTTTGACTTGCTGGGTTCCATATTTTCATTTATTTTTCTTTCATTGTTACATTTCTTTCTGGATTTTTGTCTTTTTAAATATTTTAAATTATTCTTTGATAAATTTTCAGTATATATATATATATATATATATATATACATATAGGGGGGATTTTCCTTTATATTTTAAGAACACGGTATGATAAAGAATGTGTGTAGGAGTATTATAACCGTATGTAACAGGTTTCCATGCACATTTCCAATTAACTATCCTCAGGGTATATTTTATTACTTTGAGTTGAAAACTTAGCCTTGTGAAAGAATCGTAACTTTTGTAAAGTAACATTGTACGAAAAGTATTGTTATATACGAAATATTGAAAACGATACAGAGAGGTAAGAGACATCAGAGACAAACACTTAAGAAAGAAGGACACAGGGGCGACAGCGAGATAGTTGAGCACTATACTAATGCGAGAAAGAATCAGGGGTGATCTTCTAAGAGTACTTACCAAATTCTAATCCTGTTTCTAGAAGTCCATTGTACTCGATTCTAGTTTATGCAACTCTACTTTTCAGTTGTTAAAATAAGCATAATTCACAAACATAATGTTTGGTTAGAATTCGCTTATAAACGTTCCACATGAAACATTCAATTTCGTTAGTGCTCATTCTAAATTTGAATAAAGAAATTGAACATATTGCAACTAATGTTTATTAAGTAATTATTGATAGCGCCCCGAAGCTCTTAATGTTAATAACAACTCAAGTGCACTGCACATGAACTTATATGAATATCGAGACATTTTCTATTTCAAAATGTGTTTCCGAGTTTGAGATCGGTTTTATAAGAATAAGCAAAGCCAGGTATATGTACACAGACCAGAGTTATATTGTTTCCACAGACTTTATCAGAAAATACGGAGAGACACTATAGAACATGAATATTATCAT
>BMAW01019781.1:159-15752 GCA_019974015.1 Nephila pilipes
TTTTTTCTTTATTTAAGGCTACACAGTACCCTAAAAATGACAAATGTATCGATTTTTTTGCATTTTCTTACAGTCCATATGACTCGGAATCTTAACCCCAAAATTTAGGTCTAATAACCAAATAGTTTTTAAAATATTTGATGTGTTCTGAGTATTGTCAGTCACTATATTTGACAACTGAGGGGCGTGGCTGGTTCCGGTTTCATTTTAAAGTATTTTTCCATTCTTAAATTTAAGTAATTACTAATATTTTTAATAACATCGATAAATGCAGAGAAGTGGTTATTAACTTCAACTTTCACTACTAAAATCGTTTCTGTTTGCTTGTATTTTGAGTTTTTGGTGTGCTTATAGTTAATTAGCTAAAATTGTTAAAAACAAAGGTCTTTCTCAAGACCAATATTTATTCTGCATATAATTTATATAACTTAAAAACTTTGTTACTTTATTTAAGTTAAGTTTTTTTCTGTTAAGAAAATGCCACGGAAAAAACTTTCGTAGCTTGAGAAGAGACGCAATATTTCCAAGAGATAGAGTATTGCTGAAAAAATAATTCTAAACACCAGCCTTCAGCTGACATAACATAACTAACTACAAGACTTCAGAATACAAATGTTTTGAATACGAGTGCTATAGATAAAAGTAAACATTTCAGTTATATTCCAAATTACATTATAGTGGATACTGAATGTTTAAATAATTTGTTTACAGATCATTTATGCAATATTTGTCAAAGTTCATCTTTAAGACTTTGCTTTGGTCAAGGAAATGGATTTGCATATAAAGTGAATGTGTTGTATGTGTTAATTGTGACCAAACCAAAGTGAAACATGTTCTTCAAACAGTTGGTTGATACTAAATTACATCAAATATCAAATTTTAGCTAGCATCAATTTTTAATGCTCCATTTGATGTAAATATGAGATTAGCGTAAGGTAGTTAAGTTTGGGACTTGGCTACTCGGTGTTGGAAAAATTCTGCATGCATATAAATTTAAAAATAATATCTAGTAAAACTTTTAATTCCTACAAGGCAAAAGCTCTGAATGGACATTTCTTTGGGTCAAATCAGCTGTTGCTTGATATTCGTAAAGATGTCAGAGATGCGGATGGCTCAAGGAATGATAAATATATTGTCGATATTGGAGTGTCATATGATGGAAGCTGGTTGACAGGAGGACATACTTCAACGTCAAATATCGTAATAGGATATGTTATCGATCTTGCTGACTGACTTTGTGATAGACTACAAAGTAATGTCAAAGTGGTGTGGAGAATGTGAACAGACTAAATTTGCACTTGGAGAAGACAGTGCTGAATTTAGTAATTGGTATGAAGGACATCAGGATGTTTGTAGTTCAACACATAAAGGATCATCTGGTGCTAAGGAAGTAAATGCAGCTGTGAAATTATGGGAAAGATCTGAAAGTAGTAGGGTCTGGTACACAACCTTGCTCTCTGATGGGGATTCTAAGGCTTTCTTATAATTAAAAAAAGGAATGTGTATGGAAGTGAGATACAAATTAAAAAAGAAGAATGCATCAACCATGTGAGCAAAAGATTAGGAACAACTTTGAGGCAGCAGTAAAAAATTGGAGAGTGAAAGGTGTAACTTTGGGAGGAAAGAAACACGGTAGTTTGAAAAAGAGACAATATAAAAACTAACTAGATACTACTCTAATTCTATACGCAAAATTAAAAGTGATGTAGAGGCAATGAAAACTGCAATTTATGCTACCTTTTTTCTTTGCATATCTACAGACCAGAAGCCACAACATAAAAAGTGCCCTTCTGGTACAGATTCTTGGTATTTTTACCAGCTATCATTAGCATGTGGAAAGAAACCAGGTTTTCCTAAAGATTGGGTAAAAACACAAATCATTGAAGAATATTTGCCCAAAATCTTACCTATTTATCAGCGATCAGCATCAACTGAATTATTAAACAGGTGTATCAGAGGTTTGACCCAAAATTCTAATGAAGCATTGCATTCGATGATATGGAAAAAAATGTTCCAAAGAAAATACAGCTTCTAGGAGTCGTGTGTTGATTGCCGTGTTAAGTGCAATATCTGAATTTAATGTTGGAACATTAAAAGATCTAAAAACATTTCAGGAAGCTAATTGCCTTACAACAAGTTTGCCATTAGAACATATAGCTTACCTTACTGATTATAGAAGAACTTATTTCAAAAAGAAAATAAAATTTGCAAATTTAAAATCGCGCTGCAAAAAATAAAACTTTCTAAATTGCATCGAATAAAAATTTAGAAAAAATTAGGTGCTATGTACAAACCTGCTGGTTTTTAACACTTTTTAAACTTTTATTTATATCATTATTATTTTTATAAGGGTATTGTGCTTTACAACTTTTGTGAAATTATTACGTTAACTTTAAGGTGAATAATCTGTGATTGTAACAAATGATATATCCATAATTTGCAAAAACATATTTTGAATAAGTAAAAATATTTTCTATCATATTTAATTAAAATAGAGTTTTCATATATTATATAAATAATGAAATAATATATTAAAATTTAGAGCTTTGCAAGCACTATTAGCTTCTGTTTAATGCATTTACACACTTTAAAAGCATTTTCTTAGACTTTTATTTTTAAAGATGTATTTTATAATCCCTAAGGCTTTTTTTCTGTTCAAGATAGAATCTTATAATTTCTTATAGATACTTATATTCTTATAGATACTTATATTCTTATAGATATATGTGTTGTAAAAGTTAGAATGTATTTAGGTCTGGGATCTCTAGATATTTTTTTTTAAAAAAATGTTAAATTTAATATTTTAAAAACGTTCGTGTTTTTTCCAGGTTTAGCTAGAAAAATAATCATTAAAAATCAACAAGGAAACAGATTTTCAAATACATACAAACTTTTTTTTTGCAATAATGTAAGAAATCTCAACAATAATGTTTTATTTTTTTTCTTCTGCACATTAGCATTATTCTAGAAGTGTTTACTGATGTTAGTGTGGGGTAATTTGAGTTTTATTACATTAATTAATTCATTCAATTTAAATGTACATTACTATAACCAGAAATACAACCTATTTCTTATAATATGAATGATAAATCATAGAAAATATTATTAAACTGTGCGCATAAGTTTTATAAGCAATGTTTGGTACACAGAAGCATTTTTTTTGCAGACCAAATGCTAGGTATTCATCAAATATTTCTTTCAATCATAGAATTGTATTAAACAATTTATTATTGTAAATTGATTTTGGATTTAAATTGCATCTATTTCCTTAGGAGTTCTTGATTATTCAAATCTATATAAATCGTCTTAATAATCTTTATGTTTTTTTGGAAACTTGATGACTTCCCTCAGTATAACGTATTGAAGATTTTTACTCATTGAAATTTGCACTCTTTCCAGTCAGATTAGGCATTGAGATTTTCTACCTGTTTTGTGATTAGAAAATTTAAGAAAGAAGTAGTTGTAAGAGCGGACTTCTCATTCACATAATTCTCTGAAACTGCTTTAAATAGCAATTTACAATTTGTTTAATAAATAGTTAGTCGATTTACTCTCTTTAATCCTGTATCCTAATTAAAGCATTTAAGTTATTCAAGAGCCTCTATGAAACCATTTTTTAAAAATATTTAGTACATTCTGGTTTAGATAAATAATCTTTTACGTAAATGTTTCTTACATCACCAAACGTTTTAGTGCCCACATTATAACTAATGTATCTCAATATTTTGTGACTTTCAAATCAAAAATACAACAAAAATGTTCTAATCAGTTCTATTTTCGTTGAAGATCATTTATGATTAATATAAAGAATCTTAACATTTAAGAGTTTACTAATGTATTTTCTTTTTACTGAGATAGAGTTTCAGAGTCCAAAGTTTTCCCCCGTCTAAAATCTAACATTTCCCCCTGTACACTCACACGATCGCTTTCAGATATCATTTCACATCCTGAATTATGCTCAAAGTACAAAGTTAAGTTATACAATTCTCCTTTAGATAGCATAACAATAATAGAGCTTCGATGGAAATTTAAATACACATCAGTATGTGTTAAGTTAAATGTTATGATTGTTAAATGCTAAGTATGTATCAAGTTAAATGTTATGATTGATTTCTTTCATAATTACATTATATGTCACTATCATATGTAGAAGTAGACATAATACAGGTGCTTTTGTTTTTATGAAACCTTATACGGGATTATACGATCATCTCTTTCCAATATTTTCAAGGAAAACAAACTTAAGTTTCAGTTCGAGTAATAAAAGAACTGAAAATAAAACACAGTAGGGAAGAAAAAATACAAGAAACTGAATTTACATATGCGTCTTAAAAAATCTAGAGAAATATGTACACAAACAAGGAACATGAATAGTCGAAAAAGATGTTGTCAATCATTTATAATAAATTAGTTTGAAATAATTATTAGACAGTTGTAGCTTGGAAATTAGAACATGAAAATTATGGTTTTGAACTATTATTTTAGGGAAATAATACCGGAAACACTGGATGAATGTTTTCCTTCTAGGCGTAAATGTCTGTATTACCCATTACTTTTTATCTTCTAAGTATAACTGAAAACACTGTATATTGAGTTCTAATTAAGTATAAATTAACTAGGACTATTTTGGAACCTTGTAGAGCAAGAAGGTCTTACAATAAAAAAAAATTCGGGTTTTTTTTCTTTAAAAAAAGCCTTTTCAATCTAAGCGTCCTTTTCGATATTTCAACCAACTTACCTCAGGTTCTGAGATATTTACGTAACAAATGAGCTATAAACGGTGAACAACTAACACAATATATTTTTAAGAAAGTTTAGTAGTGATTCAGCTATTTTCAAAGTGCAAGAGAAATAACATCTACAAATTTAATTTACGTCATGAAAAGCAGTTTACGCATTTATCGTAACAGTATTTTCCAAAGTAATTTAATTTTAAGTTACAATGTAATGCTTTTTCTTAATGGACTCGGTATGTGTGTGCGTGAGTGGGTGATGTTTTTTTGGAAAAAAAATCTTCCAAAAAATAACAGACTAGGAGATAAAAAGTGTTTTTCTCATCACTGAAGCCACAATACAATTTCTTTTTAAATTATATACACTTAATGTAAATCAATATTTAAGAAAGAAGAAATTTGTGCATTAATTTTAAGAATTACATGAAATAAAATATTTATTTGATGACAACAGTGTGAAATTAATACATTCTTTTTTTTTAAAAAAAAAAAGTTGTGTGTGTGAAGTTTGCTTAAATATTAAATACTAAATCATGTATTTCTTAAATCTGTATTGAAAATTATTCTAGAAAAAAATATTAAAAGAACAAACATTCATTCGGCACCCTAAGAAGAAGTAATGCATGATCATGCTTCAGATATTATTCACCAGAAAATGTTATTAAAGGAGGATATTTCACAATGACTCACTATCATTGTTACAAATAAAAAGAAAATATTTTTGTTGACTTACAATATTTTATGTACCAGTTTCTGAGGACTTATATTACAACCTGAAAATATGAGTTTATACAGTTTCGCGAATAAGTTGTAAGTCACTTAATGTTTCTCACTTCATTTTTCCTAATTGAATTTAACTTACATGAGACTTAATAGTGTCAAATTCTTAAGAAAACTACCCCAAACTCTTATAATGATGTGTTCTTAAGAAAAACTTATTATATATAAATAACATAAAACTAAAGAGTACACATAGCAAGCATAAGTTTTTGATCTCTTGGAATTTATCAATTATTGACCAAAAACAAGTTGACATATCGAAAAAAAATTAAATGGTGATCCATTTTTTTACACTTGCCCTCCACAAAATATGTAATTCTCATTTTAAAACTTAAGTATTGTGAATGTTCTGGGGTTTTTGAGTAGAAATTGAGTAGTGGTTTGATTTTGTATTCTCTACTTTCATTTTCGAAAAATACGAAAACACGAACTTAATAAAGGAATTCTACTTCCTAAAATTTGAAAATTCATTGTGAGATGTGTTCTGTGACACAGAGTAATTTGTTATAAAGTTTTATAAACCTCTCTACTGCATTTGAGTTTGACCTAGCTGCCACATTATGTATCACAGAGAATCACTTTTGGAAATTTTCAAACGTATCGTAATTAACATTATTGTCAAGTGTATTGTTTCTCCTTAGGTAACTTTGAAAATAGAGTCCTTTCCTTCTCGTAAATGTGGTCTCTGTCACAAGGTCTATGAAAAATGTTTATTGGTAAAAAAAATAGAAATAATACGCAAATTAAGCCATCTTCATGAACAGAATTGAGCAATTTTAAAAGTCCTTAAACGTCTTAGTTAAGCTATTTATTTTTTGTATCTTTCAACTGAAAAATGTTATATATTCTAAATATCGTAAGCTTAATTGTAAGCTAAATATCGTAAGTTTTGTTCTTTATTTGTTCTTTATTTTTTTTGTTCTTTATTTAACTAATCAGTTGTATAGAATATATTTTTTTTTCCTTTTTATCATTACTCCTCTTCACATTTATCTTTTTTGTATATGTAAAACCTGACTAAATAATTGTATATTTAGAGAAAAAAAATTCTCATAATCAAAAATCAATACGTAACATCTGAGATGAATGGTAGGCAATCCTCTTGAACATGAACGAAGATCCCATCCGAATCTCAAATTCTGGATCATAACTTAAGTCAAATAATAAACCTATTAGTGACTCGTAATATATGAAAAAAAATGAACATAATATTACTTTTTTTCCCACAGTATTTTATCCAAATACGCTAAGATATATTTTAATAATTTTTAATCTAATCCTTTTGAAATTCAGTCAATAAAAAAACTGACGGTTCATTGTTTCTTATATATTTCTAAAGTTCGAGTGATCGACAACATACAAGACAATTATAGATTATATAGTTATATTTAATTCGTTAATATAAATCCTTATTACGATTTAGCTTATACGTATTCTTGACTGAAATTTAGACGAAAATTCTGACACAGGGAAATAAAATGAAATATATATATATATATATATATATATATATATATATACAATAGTTATTGAAAACATATCAGTACAAATTCAAGGAGTTTTCGTATTGGAAAATTCAAATTTCTAATCTTAACCCAACAAAAAACAAAACGTAAGTGATTGAGAATTTTGATATTTTTTTTTTGCTAAAAGTGTCAGTTAAATATGCAAAATTAACTTTCATTACTATGATATTAATTGCTTCATAGTAATGAAAGTATTACTATGCTTCAATAAGGCATTTTGAATAATATACAATTTTATATACAAAGAAAGGTCATGAATTCATGACTAACATCCTTTTGCACATCTGGTGATACTTGAACATATGTCAAAAGAAATATTTTTAAACCTCGATCTAAAAATAACAACAGACACTGCGAGGGTTTGAGGAGATCAAACAAGAAAAAGGAGATTTCTTTACAGATTGTTCACTGGTTTGAGGGAGCAGGTGAGATTTTACAATCAGTAGGCGTTTTGTGACAGATGCTAACATGTGTAAGAAAAAGATAGTGCCTGGGAATGAAGATGTGGTCTCTCGAAGGAAATTTTCAAGCTCAATGTTTTCATACTGTCACCTGAAAGATCCTTTTCGTCTTTTCCCTGCCATTCCTTCTCTTCTTGAGGCTTCTAAAATGGAAAGATGTTTCATTGAGGTTTTTTTAAGATACTTTTACTTATACGAAACACAAGAAAAGTTAAGAATATGTGTTTCTTAATGTTTTTCTAAGATTAAATGAGTTTGAAAAAAAGTTTCGTAATTCCACTTCTTTTATTTTTATCAGTTCTTATAAACATCAAAGATTTATTCTACCACCAGCAGAATCAAAAATAATATTAATTCAAAATCTTCTATTAAAATAATAATTTCCAACTAAATCAGAAATGAACGATTTGATATTGAAGCAGCAGTTGATTTGGGTTATACACATACCGGAATTATTATTATATTGATTTTGTGAGAGTTCTAGAATATTTTAATCTTTTTAAGACTTCGATTATTTTTTGTGAGAATTGTTTAAGTAATAGAGATTCTTTTTGATGAAATTGTAAAATTTTTTTGATTTCATGAAGAATTTTAAATAATTCGAACTCTTATTCGAATTTTTATTAAATAATAAAAACTCAAGTCAAGTACCAAATTATGTATCAAATAAAGCAACATTTTTTAGGATAAGGAATGTCCTTGCTTTAATTACAATTTTATTGACTTATATTGCTTTAAATATATTGAATTTACTAAGTGTCAGAAAATAAGTAGTTGGTGAATGTAAAGTAGGATGTAATTACATCTATGAATTGGAGTATAAAATACATAGAGACATATGAAAAGAAGTATATGTTAAAGGTATTAATGGGAATACTTACAAGTATGATTTATACTATAACTTATCCGGGAGTAAACTTAATCTCTGAATTTGCGTTAGTTATTCATATGCAACTAATTATAATTCAATGATATATCTGTGACAGTAAAGGTGTTAGTAAATTTGATTATATTAATACAGGCTTGAACAAAAATTTGTATTGTAATAGGAATGCTCTATCACTATTCATATTTTTTGAAAGAAAATCGTCTATTAATAAAAACGTCAAATTTGTTTACATTTTTTTTACTGATAAACTTCAAAAAGTTTATTTAGAAATGATACTAAAAGTTTTAATACTTGCATTATTAGAAAAAGCTAAAATTGTACAATATATATGTTATTAAAAAATATCTATTCATGATTTGGATAAGATGGTTATTATTTAAAATATATATAAAAAATTTTAATATGATTATGACGATTTATTCAATATACATCAATGATTGTAAACATTAGTTCAATTTCATAGATATTGATAATTCAATTAAAGTTCTTGTAAATTAATAAAAAAATGTTTCAAATATTGGTTTTCCCATTTTCTATAAGAATTTAAATATTTTCGCTGTAATAGAAAATGATATTAATTGATTGATAAGAAAATGTAAACTAATTAAAGACATTTACTATGGTAGTCTTACCATTAATAATCTTGCTACTGTATGCCTAAACTTCCTTGAAAAATAATTATATAGATATTAATAATTAAAAGAAATGCTTGATTACAATACTCTAGTTATTTTATAAAACAAATTTACCGAAGAATATAAATCTGGTTAGTAGCTAAATTGAATACAAATTAATTATAAAGCGTATAAAACTGAAAACAAATATAATCATAAAAATTGAGAATGCAGTGATACGGGGTAGTATTTATGATGAATAGATAAACCAAGATTTTTTTTTTGTGATTGAAGTATCTTTCTTTTAAAGCAATTTGAATTATTCTATGTGTAGAAATATCTTTATGACTAAATCCTGTTTATAGATATGTTATTCAAAATAATTTAATAATTTCTGTAAAATATGCATTTTATCTGAATACCCTATTAATTTTCGAGAAACGAATTTTAAGTATAGGACATACAAATTATTAATTTTTGGTTTTCTATAATATTTTTTTCTCTTTTTATTATTATTTTTATAACTCTTTTAATTCCATGCAGTCTACATCATTTCTTTGTTTCGTCTTGATTTCAATGGTTTTGAAAAAAATATCTGTATGGAGATTTAAATATAGTTTATTTTTATGTAGATAGAAGCTCTGGTTTTTTTTCTTTCTTTAAATCATAACTTTAGAGTAAAAATGCCAGTACTATTATTTAGATAATTACTTAAATAGGCACTAAATTTGATACTTGGTATGACAAAGCATTTTCTACGCATGTTAATTTTGTGTAAGTTACTTATAATTTTCAAAACTCTAATGTAACATAATTTCATATAGTTTGTTTCAATATATTATATAATTATATATATTCTGTGGATATAAATACTTATATTTGATACTTATAAATATATTGCTTCTTGTTATGAATCACTTCTCGTTTTTGAGATTATTGCTTTGGAAATGGAAATATGAATTCGTATATTTCTTATTTATAATGTAACTACTAAATTAAATGTTTAATCATTAAAATCGTTATACTTTGTTCAATTTTATGTTCAATGTGAATTGAAAGTTCTTCACTTCGCACATATATGAAGTTACATGAAATGATAGATGACAGTAAACGCCTCAGAAGTTAATTGCGCATTTTTCTGGTGCAGATTATGTAACAATAAATTCTTAATCGCGAGTATCATTTTATAAAATGATTTTAAAAATATTTAAATTGTATTCTAATGACCAGTATACCTTATACCTTTTCAATAGAATTCGAATTTACAAATTATAATAAAACACTTTACAAGATAAATAATATGAAACCCCTAAAAATAAAAAAAAGAATGTTATAAAGTTCTTTAAAAATTAATTCAATAAATATTATACCAATGCTAAAAGATAAATATTGCTCAGTTATTATATAATTAAAAGTAGTCTGAAAATTTTTATAAAAATTCGCAAGTAATTTATATAGCTCTTTATAAATTAAACTATAAACGTGTATCCACAGTTTCTTTCTTTTAATGCCATTAAAAGAAAATTTAACTCTTTTTTAATGTCGAAACAATTTCGATTTATCCAAACAATTTAACCATTTAATGGTTTTTGCTACCGTAACTGCAGTCACTTATTTTATCCTATATATTATATTTAGATAGGGAAAAAAGCCAAACTGGTTATCAAGCTACAATCCTTCTTTGAACCATTTTTTCAACTGCAATTTGATGCCATTGTGGGCTCTAAATGATTGTTTTATCCAGTTAAATATATGATATTAAACTTTTTAGCCGATTGTTTACCAGATACAACTTTGTGAGACCATTGTTGGCTATAGGTTTTGAATTTTTCCAGGTTTTATGACCAAGCTTTTGGATTTACGCGCTGTCTAATCTTTGATAAAATCAAAGGTATTTTATACTTCACTGGCAATTATTGTTTTATACAAGGAGTGGAATTTGGAAAATATACGTTTAATACTTCAAAATGAAATCATAATTTGATTATTTAAGATTTTTGATTTTATTATTTTCTTTAACATTCATTGTTTCTATGGTGTACTTTCAATTTATGCCTAAAAATGTATTACATTCGGAAGAAGATTGTTTTCTTTGTTTCGATTTAAGCGAAATTACCTTTATTATTTTACAGACTATACATATTTATCGTATCATTTTTATAGTGAAAGAATTTTATTTAGTAAAAACAATTTCAATATTCTAATACTTTTTAAAACTGAAATACTAACTGCTTTTCATGTACTTACTTTTTCTTTGGGTAAACAAATGTAAAAAAAGTAACATACACATTTAAAGTTAAGTTTCCTCCAAAACTGTTAATTTCGTTTTAGTATTTATGATCCTTTTACTTATTACTCATTTTCATTGCGGCAATTAATGGTATATTAGAATTAATTACACTAAGAATTAAAAACAACTGAGCAAAGTTTATTAATACCTTAAATATTCCATGGAAAACCTCAGCCAACTATGACCCGAGTGATGACCTATTCTCTTCCGAAAACAAAATATATTACGTAAAAATATATTCTAAATCATAAATATGGAAGAAACACTTCCAGAATACATAAAAAAGAGAAAATTAATAATGCCAATAACATATGAGTTTTATTGTTAAGTTAGAATACTGAAGATGCTTTTATGTTTTTAAAAATATTGCGAAATAACATCAAGAAGCAACCGATATCTTCAACGAATCAGATTTTACGAAAGACATCTCGTAACACCGGTATTGTCTTCTCAGTTTATCCGGTGTTGCCACACTAGTTCAACAGCAAAATAATAATAATGTAATTGCAATTATGTAGTTAAATAATTATCATTATTTAAAACAAATTATCACCATGGACAAACTGTAATAAAAATAGATTACTTCAATATATGTGGAAATATAATTATTAATGAGCGTTGAAAATAGTGACAAATTAATATGTACTTTCAGAATTTACAATATTGAGTGGCATATTTCTTCGAAACATAAATATTAGAGGAAACAGCTTGATGAAAAAATTCTGAATGCAATGCTAACCATATATTCAGAACTTGCAATTTATACTTGCGAATCAAATTTATTTTTGTTCTTATTTTATTAAAAAAATAGTAATATATTTTATTTAAATTTTTCTAAAATATCTCATGTTTTAAATATAAATAGGAAAAAAGGTAAATTTTATAGCAACTCATTGCATTATAAATACTTTACAAAGATGGTTTGTATACTATATATATATATATATGTTGAATTTAATGTTTAATAAAAAGGGCTTCATTGGATTAATGTTTCCTTAGATATGCAAAACACATTAATAGAAAAAATGCGTCATCTGCTAAAAGTAAAAGCAATAACACTTTTTTAATTATATACTGATACTTAATATAATATTTAAAACTGAAAGAGCATTTTCTGAGCAAATTGAGTGAGCTCCACAAATAAGCATAAGGAAATGTTTTAATAACTTGTTAAATTTCAAATAAAACGCTGTATATATATATATATATATATATATATATATATATATATATAATAAAATAATAATAAGTTTTAAGATATGTATTTCTTAAAATATGTAAGTAAAGCACCTAAGACTTAATAAATAAAAATACAAGAGTGAAAAACTGCAAGAAAAAAAATTAATACGTTTCTCAGTTACGAGAAATTTTACATTCAATGTAAATACACATTACGTATAAATGAACAAGTATAGTGTTTTTAATGAAATAGAAATTAAAACATTTTCTTTTTTCTCGCGTTCATTCTAACTCATATTTTTCTATCCGTTCAATCAAGTTTAAATTTTACTGCAATGATCTAAACTGGATTTTACGTCCTGTAAAACCCGGTCCTTATCTTGTCTTTTTATTAGGTGAATTCACCTCAAGGTTTGTATAGGTTAAAGAAGTGGGCGATGGATTTTAGTGTCCTTTTATTATTTCGATTCCAAACGAAGCTTGAAGGCAATTTAAACCCTTTAAGAATTCTTATCCACTGTATTTTAAAGAAAAAAAAACTGAAATTGTAGTGAATGGAATATCCTGAAGGTCTTATCGATAAAATTTTATTTAAAGTCTTGTCTCTAAATGACTTAAATGCTTTGTTTTTTTTTTTTTATTATTTACTAATTTCTTTTATCATTATAAGAATTTTATGAAGTACTTTAAAGAGTTTTCTAATGATTGAATTTTCATTCTTTCATTATGAAATTAAAGCATTTTATTTAAACACATTATTCCCGTAACAATAATAAGTGATAAGATATTTCCATGAAGGAAAATAAGATGAATATTTTATTACTGAAAATAAATTACTCAGAAATATTTCATTTAATATATTTTCTTGATTATAATGCATAAAAGTCCTTTGCTTGTGGGACATACAAATAAGTGAATTAAATAAATGACAATTATTTAAATATTCAGAAGACATAATAGCATTTATTTCATCAAATAAAGGAAATAATATAATTGAGTATTTCGTACATATTTCTAATATTAAATAATTTAATATTATTTTCAACAGAACTATTAAAAAGTCATTTTGGATTATTTATTCATTATTAATTACTAAAAAGTAATAAATTTTAAGACAATAAAATATTCAGCAATCATATAAATCAAGTAATATCATGTAAAAATTCATTAGATAATTATTTAGACAAAATTCATATTGTAGAGATATCTAATTAATTAATGAATTCGCTAGTATGGGTTTTCAAAATGATTTTTTATCCATAGTCAAATAGGTATCACGTATTTCATTATATGTGTCATTTAAAATATATTAGTGTACTTAAAATACAATTAGCTATTAAGTTAAATATAGTATTATGCTTTCATCAACTCCATATATTAAACCTAACCAAAATAATTCCAATGTATATAAGAAAAATGTTTTATTATATTGATAGTGAAAATTAGTTCAGTTTTATAAACATGTTTTATGTGGTCATGTCAATTTTTATACACTTAAACTTGTTATTTGTAAAAGTGTAAGCATATCTTTTGGATGATAACCTTTTCTTATTTTTTAATGCGCATTAGTTAGAAAGAGTGTGTGTTAATAAGCGATATACAGGTATTTCCTGAAAACAGAGGGAAATATAGATTATTTATTTAGAAATATATTTTATCTGTTTAAGTTATGGCACATATTTGTATTTTACGTCACTATCATAATTTATTTTGTATGACTAATACAATATATGATTTAAAAGTAATTAATTAATACTGATATATGTATATAACAATAAGCTCATATGTGTTAGTTATTTCTTCCATATTTCTATAAGTATTTGAAAGCAATATTTTTTTTAATTATAAAGTTTGTTTCTTTATAATCCACATTTAACTTTTTTTTATTTCTTTATAATTCATTCAAATCAAACATTTTGCATAAAAAGAAATTTACGTATTAGAACGTATTCAAGCTCAAAAGCGTCTTAGAGCTATTGTTGTTCTTAATTTAGAAAAAAACATAGTTTACACAGAAGCTAATTGTTTACATAAACTCTGATCAAATAATATTTAATTTATTTACAATGAGTATTACTTCCTATATCAGTTAAAAATAGTGACACTTTGTTGCTTTAGTGCGTAGATAAAGGTTAATATTCTGCACAGTCTTTCTTCTACAATGAGGCAATAAATTAAAATGTTAAATAATGCAGAATTTAATCTAATAAATATAGGATTTATTAGTATACATTTTAATTCGCCATATTTATTTAAATTCAGTAGGCATAAATGAAAGAGAAATGTTTTAACGCTTGCTTCATGTTACTGAAAGAATTTTTGAAAATTGCTAAAACAACAAAATAAATGTTCCTTCGATTATGTGTGTCATGTTTCATCGACTGCTTTTTGCCTTGAGTAATCAATCATTATTGATTGCGAAAGATTCAGCAATATGGCAGTAACGCTGATTGATGCACATAATAATAAGAGACAGATAAAACGTGAGGCAAAATTAACATTGAAACTTTGTAACTCAACTTCGGATATTGAACATAAATCTGACAGGAACATCATTATTGTTTGTAGGACATTTCGCTTTTTTTTCATCCTATATGTATTGATTGTAACTATTTTATTCCCATAAAAACAATAGGTGTATCAAAAGTCAATTTTCCAAGCGGAATTATACAACATAATTACTTGAAACTGAAAAAACAAACTCATTTTTAAAATCTCTATTGTTCCAGTTTCCTTTTAAAATCAAAATGCTACAAATCCGAATATTCTTGAATTATTTTGCTGCAATGAATTAGAAAAAAAAAAAATTATGTCTTCCTTCAATAATTTCAAGGGATTCCCTTAATAAAATTAATATATTACTTTATTAATCTTCAATAATACATTTTGGCAATAAGAAAAGGAAACTAATAATTTCAAAATTTTTCAAGATTATAAAAATAAATGAATGCTTATAAATAAATGTATTCTTTTTCATCTGACTAATAAAGTAAAATGAGATTAAATGTTTTGTAGGTAACTTTGTACATTTAAGAGCATTATTAAATTATTTTAAATTTAATTACCATTAAATAATATATATATATATATATATATATATATATATATATATATATATATA
>BMAW01019781.1:15762-36965 GCA_019974015.1 Nephila pilipes
TATATATATATATATATATATATATATATATATATATATATATATATCATAAAATATTATTATTCGTAGTTCTGATTATATTATACTATTTAATCGTAAATGAATTACGCAATATAATACAAATAAATAAACATGAATATTTCTGTTAAATTACTTTAAAAATGTTTCAAATGCACATGCCTAAAACATATTCGTTCTGCAAATCTTATGCAAACAGATAAGAACGGATGCAAAATGCAACTTCTAGGTCCTTGAGACATGTTTTCTCGCAGCGCAATCAAAAGGGATGAGAAGTTTTAAAAAGTAAGATTAATTTCCGTGTGCACAAACATGTTGTTATTCTGGTTTTTTTTTTTCTTTTTTTACTCTGACTTTCGTAAATCAAATCATGATGCATATTTGATTTTGTTATTGTTTGAGAACTGTAATATAAATTCTCTTTTTTGTATTTGATGCATTTTCATTTTTCGAGTAGAAGCTTACTTGTGATATTCTTTTCAAGTTAATATTTGAAAATATGCTAGATAAATGACATAAAAAAAACATTGATTAAATATCACTAAGATTTTGTATGACTCTCGTTCAGAAACTGATTACTTAGACAATAATCAAAGTTAATCCATAAATATGATGTAAGATTTCTTGGGTACAGGTAAAAGGAGAGAAGAAAAAATATTATTTTTGCTCCGAAAATGCAACTAATTAAAAACAATAAATAAAAGTAGAAATAATTAAAATGATTTTAACTTATAAATACGCCATTGCATGTTGGATTCATTTTGCGAGAATATTCACGTTTTACATGTTATAAAGGTTAATACGTTAGTCTTATACTTCCAAGCAAAATATTTAATTACATATACGTGACAATGAGGAAATCTAGCACAATTATGTATACTTTAGTTTTAATTATTCTTACAAGTTATAAGAAAAAAAATACATATTACAAATGCACTAACATACAAAATTGTTTTGTGTCCTGGATTCTTAATTTTATACTTTAATTTACAAGGTGCTCCGCAACTTCACGCACTAACTTAGAGAAGTAAGGCACACTGTTAGGAAAACTTGTTCGGAAATGCCACCATCCAGTGCTAAATAGAAATACAGACCCACAATATAGAAAGCAGGGTAAAATGCTTTATTTTAGCTCTTTCAGAAGCACATTAGACACTGAGGCTTCCGATATGACTGTTTGATTTTATTGCGGTCTTCTGGTGTTCCACACAGGTACTGTAAAGAAAGCATGTTCATACTGGTTCTGATGCAAATGAGTGTTCAGTTGGAGATTAAATAATCAATTCTTTGGGAATCTTTCCTCATACAATCACAAATGACACTTTGATTTCTGATAGCTAGGCCATACATAAAGTGAATATCAACTCACTTGGTTTTAGTGAGATGTTTCATGCTGACCGTACTCACTTAAAAACTACTATAAAGAATTTAAACGGGCTGACTTTGAGAGGTTGTATATAGTGCCACTTATATTTCTGACCATAGTTTCTTATATGACTATAATTTATGTCAATTTTCTCTACCTACCAGTAAGTTTGTGCAAGAATCTCTGGGACATCTTGTATAATTATCGGAAAAAAGAACGAAATTCAAATCACTTTCAATGAATTAATATATGACTTAAAAATCTGTGATTAAAGCAAATATAAAGGTCCATTTAAATTGAATGGTATTAAATAGAAAAGTTTCAGCTAAAATATTGCAATCCTAATACTTTCTATTTTCTGATATATGGAAATAGGTTGTTTATTTACAGATAAATAAGACTGTTATCAGACGAACAAATAACATCACCGATTGCGAAAGAAGAAAAAGTTATATTGATTTATAAAATTAGTTATTGATTTATATTGATTAAATTTATTTGAAACAAAATTTAACCAGAGCATAATCTAAAAGAAAGCGTTTACCATAAGAACATAATTATCACAGCTACGATTACTAAACCAGTAAGGTAAATTATGTCGTGAAACTAAATAATTAAACCTTAAAAAAGTCTTTGAATTATTCAACATTGTTATGTTACTTAAAGTAAAAAAGAATTATTTACATTTTACATTAAAAAAATCATTATTGGTAATGTATATTACTGTTGTTATGCAACAAATTTTGCGATACAATGTTTATGTTTAAAAATATTGTTTCAGCATATCAAATAATAGTTTGTAAAATCATTTAATTTTTTTTTCTTTTTCTAAAACCTTACAACTTATATTCATAAATATTTTCTTAATATTTATATATCTACAACATATATACTTTAAATTTCAGAAGTTAAAATAATATCAAATTTGAACACGTTATTTTTTGATAAAATATATGGATTTCAAATAACAACGGATACATTCTCAAAGCCCGAGAAAAATTACTGTTTTAAAAAGAATTATAAATATAGATATTGCACATATATAGTGATTATTTATTTTAAGTTCACACCGAAAAGATATTCCATGAAATTATGTGTAATTTAAAAGCATTGTTCATATTTATCTAAATATAAAATTCTGTCTTCCTTAAGGTATATCACTTTTACTATAAAGTATTTAATTTGTTTATCTATCTAATTTCAGAGTTATAAATTTTGTTATGTTATGCAATGAACATTATTTTTATTATATATACAGAGTAGAAAATGGTATTATAGTATTTTTAGTTTGAATTATTATTTTCATGAATTGTATTGGTATTTGTTTATTACCAGTGTTGTGTTTCTTGGATTTTTCCCTTATTAACAATTCGATGTTTCTATTAAAAAGAGACTAACATCGTCAAATTACAAAGACATGGAGATAATAAGTGTTATTTCAGATACTTAGAGTTATTTCAGTGAAAAAAATTATCTCAAAAGATGTGTTTACAATTTTTTTTCTCTTTCTTTCTCTCAATATTTACAATTAATATTTTCTATTCATATCATTTATTTACGGGATGCAAATATTTGGTATGAAAAAGTAACGCCGATACACAATGTTCCATTTCTTCACATGTTTAATTTATGATTCCAGATTCCTCATATGCTCAAAATATGTTTCTATGTTTCTCTTAAGTTCTAAATGTGTTTAAATATTTATTGTATATTCTAAATAAGTTGGAGATTTCAGTTAATTAAATTAAACAATTATTTTAAATAAAGCTTATAATAAAGAAATTGAATAAAGAAAAGTCTGACTTGACTTTTTAAGAAGACATGTATTAAAGTTAAATATTAACAATGTATTTACTAAATTTGATTTAACATAGTTATAACACGATTATCGGGATGGCTTACGGTGACAGGGAATTCTTGGCAGGACACTAGTAAATTCTAAATTTTAAGAATGTAGCAGGAAAATAGCTGAAAAAGTGTTTCAGTTACGATGCCAATCACTTTTATAGGTGAGTATTATTTAACATAAAGAAATGGATACAAATCGGTAAGTGAGTTAACCTCTTGGAACCATAAAACATTATTTGAAGTAATCTTGAAAACCGAAGAAATTAAGGACAATGGTTAGTGAACCTTAAACGTGATTCCCATCCTTAACCCCAAGGACGATGGATGCAACTTGGATGCAAGACAGCAATACCCTCACAAATTACGTAAGATATGAAGACCATGTCATGACGGAAATTCTTATACATATATTTTGATATCTTCACAATAAATAGGTTTTGTTTTTTTAATTAAACACTTTTCATAAATGAGTAATCTACTATTGCAGATTAAACATTTAAGGCATCAATTCCAACTAATTGGAAGATATTGAACTAAACAGTGTTTCTTCAATGGTACTTTTTATTGTATTTTTAAGGATGTGTAGTTATTTAAGTATAAAATAATATTTTTCTTGCTCGGCAAGCAAATGTATTTTCCACAGACAGGATACTATGTAGAGCTCATATGTTAGTCAATTAGCATATGATATTTCCACTTGTCTTATAATATAACTAAATAACTTAATTCTATGAATCACACAAACGAATTTACCCAAAATATTGCGCAAATAAATAATTTATTATAAATAAAAGAATAAAATGTACCATCGAAATTGTATGAGAGACGTAAAATTTAATTTTTTTTTTTGCAAATTAAAGTACATAAATTATTCTCAGAAATAACTTATTTCATTTCCATAAGTGAAATATATAAAAAAACATTATTTAGTTTATTTAACATAAGGTTATAAATATATATTGCAATTCAATAAGAAAAGTTACTGTTTTGTAAATCATTTCCTCTGTTATTTCAATTCAATCATATTTTTGTTTAATTATTATGCTGAAGCTATGCGTATTACCTGGAACCAATAAATATTGATAACAATTGTAATATGGATATATATATATATATATATATTTATAAATAAATTATTTTATTCAAAGGAATTGAAACCAATCCTTATAGGTACTTCTCGAGTTATCAGGATGGGGTCAGCAAAGATTTTTCAATTAATTGTGAAATGTATTTTTGTTTGCAGATTATTATTTTTCAGTTTGATTTTCTTACAGAAGATATACTTTAACTCAATTTGCAAAGCTTTAAGTTATCCAAAAAAAATCAAGAGAATATTATTTTTTATTTGTATATTACCTTCATTTAAAAAGTAAAACAAAAATATTCCTCTTGAAATGGGAAACATTAGGATGACATATGAAGCTTAGCATACATACAATTTTATTTGTATAATGTAGATTTTGTTAAACGGAGATATTTATTAAAGTGATTCATTATATTTTTGATAATAATAAAAGTATTATGGGTTAATGTATTTCCCTAATGAATAGCATGCGTACAACTTTTTATATCATTTCTTTATTGTATACAAAACTTTTTCGGTTTCACAGAAAAAAAAAGATGTAAACTTATTTTCTAATTTCTATTATGAATGAAATATTCATTTTATTAGGTAATTGAAAAAAATTTATTGATTGTGTTTTTTATGATAGTAAAATAAAGAAAATATGAAACTTCATTAAAAAATGGGATGATGTAATAAAAATAGTTGCGAAAATTTTAGACACAATAATTTAATTGCTTCAGAAGATGAAAAATATTTGGAAGTCATTCTGAAACACAAAAAAATAAGATATATTATAGAAAATGAAATTAATTAATTATGTTGCCACCAGCTTAGGACCAGCACTGAGATGTAAGAAAAAGAAGAACATAATGTATCAAACTTCAGTAATTGAACATACAAATATCAAGAGATTTGTATTAAACTTATATATTAAAAAAAAGAGAGAGAGAGGAAATATTTCTACCAAACTCGTTCTACAAAACGTGATTGGTGAGCTATATTTGGAACCTTTGAAAAGGCATATACTACACACTCTACACAAAATGTGCTGCTTGCCGAATAAAACTGGTATTAGAAGACTTAATAAATAAAAACTGTTAAAAATGCTAATGATATGACATATCCATGTCCTCCTGCATGCTATATTTCAGCAAACTAATTATACTCGATTAAAAATTGTATTTTTTAGTAATTTGATTATAATTGTATTGATAAAATTCTTCGCAGTCACTAATAAAAAAGTAATAATTTATTCATTTCCATATTTCTTGCTTCATCCACATTTTCATACGAATGCATTTTTAAGTAGTTATCAAGCCAATATATGTTTTTTTGTTATTATAAGTCAGTTAAAGTATTTATAGCTAAAATTATTCTTTTTGATGTTCATTAATTATATATAAAGAAAACTAGCTTGAAATAACTTTCTCTGGTGTCATAACATATAATAACTCATTTCTTCAAACAATAGTTGTATTTTCAATGCTGCTGAGAAGCAAAAATAAATTTTCGTAAAGTAGAAATGGAAAATAAGAAAATAAAGTTGAGAAAAAGAAGATAGGGAAAGCAAAAGCTTTCATTCTCATTCAAATGCACTTTTTGGCTTTTTACACAATTGCAAAATATTCTTTGTAGACATACCGCTTCCTTTATATAAATAAAATATGCCTTTCGAATAAACTTTTCATGGCAAATGCCGAAGTAATCCAAACATTGTCTTCACTAGACAAGGCTTTGTCAGTTTTCTTTTCCTTTTTCACCATTCTTTGTCTCTTAGAATAAAGTTGTATCTTTTTTTATCTCAGTGTTGAACGTCCTTAAAAAACAATTCAGATTAAAACATTTCCTCGAAAAATTATTTTTCAGTTCTGTGAAAAAATCTTTTACGACTAAATACGTTTATCACGTTCCTGATTGAGCATCGTTACGGTTCAATAACACTATACAGTTTAGAAAATAATTTCTAACTCTCTCTCCACTTTAATTCTAATAAATCATTTTTTTTTTCATTTTCTGTTTCTTTTAAAGAACTTAAAAGTATGCTTCTTACGCAATTAAATTTTATTATTAATTTTATTTTATTTTATAATTAAATTAGCTATTTGCGATTAAATTTTATTTTATAATTAAATTTCCTATTCGCAATTAAATTTATAAAAGCATCCATTTTGTAAAATAATTCATATTATAAAAGCAATAACTAATTAACTATAACTAACTGTAATGGGTTCTTCTACTTCATAAACCTCCCTTGAGTCCTTCATTTCTTAAATTATTTTTTGGCATTATGCGATAGCACATAATTGTAATAAAATTTCTCGATTTTAATACGAAATATTTTAATATGTTTAAAAAAATAACTGCTGCTGAGAAATATTTTCAGGATAAATCACAAGAAAGTTTTTCCTTTTAATAAAAAAAATTAACAACTAATTTTATAATCTATGTTACATAGCTATAAGCAACATTATAAAATATTATAAAGTTTTGCTTTTCAAATTTTGATAAGAATATATACTTTCTATGTTTATTCAGAAATTTCGTGCCAAAGAATGCCCAAATTCATAGAAGTTCTATTTAGAAATATAATATTTTAAGTATCAGATTAAATTATTTAACTCTCTATTTTTTTCGTCTTCTAGAATAAAGATTTATATTTTCTCTTTGCTAAAAGTCCTTAAGAAACGATTCGGATTAACAAAATGTTTTATAAAATTATTTATAAGATTTGTAAAAAAAAAAAGTTTTTTCTTTTTACTACATACTCTGATCCTGTCCTGATAGAGCATGATTGTGATAAATTAATAATTTATCATTTTGAAAATAACTTTGAATTCTATGCCCACTTTCATTTTAATAAACCATACATTTTTTATTTGATTCTTAACTTTTATAACATAACGAATGTGCTCAGGAACATGCTTCTTATATACATTTTGAAATTATTATTCAGACATCCATTTTGAAACTGAATTTATATCAAATGATAAAACCAGTAATTGTAAGTGTTTAACTAGAATTAACTGAAATGATCCAGTTTACCTCTTTAACTGCTCTATGTTTTGTGTCTTCAGATATGTGTCTTTTTTTTAAATAATTAATTCCTAAAAAGTAATTCTGTACTATTCTTATAGATTTTATTCATTTTTCGTGTAAAATAATGATATTTAGTCTGAATCTCAAACCATTGAATTTTTTTATTCGCAAAAATTTCCCTTTAATTCATTTCGTCTGTTAACTTTATTTCGTCTACTACTTACGATTTCTTAAGGTTTATCTGATATTGCTAGAATCTACATATTTGTAGCAACATAGTTTAATTTTATTACATAATCCTACAATATGGTTGAAAAAAATAACTAATCATAAAAAATGCTTTCGTGATAAACCATGAATTAGTTGTTTCTGAAATAAAGAATTTAACAACTGATTTTGTAAACTAAAAATATTTGGAAGTTATGTATTTAAAATTTCTATAAGAACAGAAAAAAATTCTATCGTTAGCGAAAGCACAATTGTGCATAATTTATATTAGAACATTTTTAAATATCAAGTATCATATGCAGTGAATTCTTATCGATATTTTAAATACTGATGAACCTCGTTAAATCAGTTTTTTCAATTGGAATATCCGGATCGAACTGCGCAAAGAATTTTTATTTTAATTTGAGAAATACTGTGCAGATTTCTATAATAATGTTTTTTTTTGTTTGTTTCAACCAAGTACATTGTAAGATAATATTCTTTACTGAAATTTTCTAAAAGCTATCATTGTACGAAAAGAAAAAAAGAGAAATGGGGGAATTTTCAAATATTCCGTGAAAAGGCAACAAAACCTTTGTTGCACCTCTTATCTCCATTGACAAATGGCACATGGTGTAACGTAGTCTGAATGGTAAATCCAATAAAGCAACTTTGGGCACTTCCTATTGTTCACAAAACAGCATTTAACATTAAATAGATGTAAATGAATATTGTTCTCAGTTTTTTTCCTGTATAAGAATGATTATATGTGGGAACATTTTATTTTGTTTCAATTTCACCCCATTCTTCTGATAACATAGATTCTCAATATCCTGAACCAGGTTATCCCCGCTCGGTCTCTAACTAAAAATTGTTTTAATGTATAATTTTTTCCCGATGAAAATTATTGGTTTCAAGAAAATTAGAGAAACGCTTTCTTTACATGAAGAGCTACGTATTGAATTCCAATTTTAATTTATTAAGCATATTATTATTAACCAATGCTATAATTATATGCTATGAACGACTAATATGTATCATTAAGAATTTTAATTGAAAAATCTATCATTTATAAAATGTTCAATAATTTTTATTAAACTTATAAGCCTAAGTATTATTTTAGTAATTTTTTTTCTATTTTTTTAAATAACAATTTAGAAATTGTTACGCCATTCCAGCAGAATGTAACAATGTTTTTTGAGATATGTGTCATCATTTTTTACAATCAATTCATAAATATAATTAAAGATTTTCTTTTTTGTATAAAATATTAATATTTAATCAAAATCTCAAACATCTGAATATTTTCATGGACTAAAATTTCCCTTTTATTAGTGGACTTAAATTCATAGAGGATGTCATGAGGGCAAAAATGCAAAACCCATTAACTTTGTTTTGAGTTAAAAATACCCAAAACTGAAAAACATTGTGTTTAATAAATGTTAAAAGTGGTGAGAATCATGGTTAGCAGAATTATCCTAATAAATTCGTATATGCATGATCAATTTCACTTACAAATATTACAGAATATTTTTAATTGTAAAATATATTAATGTATCAACAATCCAGATGAAAATTATGTCTAACGTTTTAACAAAGTTTTGAAAATATATATATAGTTTAAACATCCGAAAATATATATTTACAAATGCACATCAAAACTGACTTTATGAAATATCATCTAAAATTACAAAATGCCACAATAGTTTCCATTTTTATTTTCATTATTTTTTAGACATAATTTATAAAATTAATTTATTATGGAAAGATCAATTAATATTAATATTAAACACAAAGTATATGGTGATTGTGTGTCTCTATACTTTTTTTTTAATCACTATTCGATTCTTCAAACTAATATCATCATCACTACTAAATTATTTGTAATTTCCTAAGAGTATAATAATTATTAAATGTCTCACATCGTCCACAAGTATTTATTATCTTTATTACAGGACTTCTAAATTATCTAAACAATTAAAAAAAATTAAATAAAAATAACAACACAGAATGATGTGGCCTCTGTGCTGTTCAATAATTTATGCAATGTTTTACAATTTTATAAATTAATTGATATTTTCTACAGACAGAATATTCTACGAAGTCTTCGATACTTATTGAATTAACGTGTGAGTATATTATGCATCATGCTATTATATTCGTCTTTAACAAACGTTTACAACATTATAAGGAACTGGCTGACATGTATTCCTTCTTTTTGTAATATTTATTTTTTTATATTTAACACATATTTGAAAAAAAGGAAATTAATTTCAAGCATTAAAATGTTGTCGAGAATGATTTCAATAAAATGTAAAAATGAAATAATTTTTAAACAATAACGGAAGAACATGAAATAATTTTTTTAAATAAGACCTTGAAAAAGTCAACCATTGCATTTTATAATTAACGGGAGTAAATAAAAAAAGTACTTATGTTGCCAAAAAATGGAAAATAGTTCACTGTAAACAAAAGTGGATTGTGAAGTGGTATGGAAACGGAATACAATTTTAATTGTATAAATGCGCAAAAAAAAGAGAATTTTGCAAGAACCTAGAAATAAAGAAAAAAAATTGCATTTTATTACTGGAACATAATTCTCTTATATAGGAGTATATGTTGTAATGCTCCAATATTATATAACAGTTCTTTATACTATCAACTAATTTTTAAAGAGTCACTAAACAACACAACCTTTAATGAATTCGATCTAGGTAATAAATTTGAATTTATTAGGATATCAAATTATTCAAAACGCAAGATATATATAATTAATTCTGTGAATTTAATTCCAACCCACACGTGAACCTAAATACTCTAACTAAGTATTATCATGATACCAACCAATCGGGAACAAGTTATCAGTAGAACCTTAAATCAGTGTCTGATTCACTCACATTTTACATATCCTTACTATACTTGCTTCTATATATCATCACGAATCCCATGTTTTCGTTAATAACTTCCACTCTCTTTATACCCAACCATAGCATTAAATTCCTCTCTGATTATAAATGCACATCTCTTTAATACTATTCATAACGTATATTTCAATTATTCTATTCTAATCTAACAGAGTTATTTTTCAGTCATTGAAAGAGCTTATTTCTAACTACATGAGTAATATTTCTCAGGGATTAGTTGAATGGAAAGGCGCGAGGGACACTGCTATTAATGTATCATCTTTAAAACACATTTTATGTTATCCAGATACTTTCTAAAATGCAGGAAAATATACATGTGTATAATATCATGATATATTTGATTCTATATAACAAAATACGACATTTATAATGGAATACTAAACAAGAATAGAACGTTATAAGCAATTTTTAGAAATGACGAAATAAAAATAATTTTTTCTTTAATTCATTACAATGGTTTTTTGTATCTTCGAATAAAGAGTTTCTGAATTATTAACCAATAATCAAATCAGTTTTTAACAATGAGTATAAAATATTCATTTAGGCTACCCGATCACATTAAAAATAATATGATTTTAATTTTGAAAGTAATATTTAATTAAACATATTTTCATAAGTTTTGGAAATAAATGACACTTCTAATACAAACTTTTAATGAATTAGTGAAATAAAAATCTTTTAATTCATATCTTCTTACATTGACTTTTAATAAAAAGAGATCTCATTTGTTAATGGAAATGTAAAATCATGCTCATACAACATACAAAATATAGGACGTAATGCTCTCATTCATTTAAATTTGATACTTCGTGTGGGGTTTTTTTTCCCAAAAAAGTACGCATATTATTAAAAATTAACTACTATCGGAAATGAAATATTACTTTCACTGAACAATGACATGTACAATAAAGGTAATTTGAATGGTATTTTTAAGTAACACGTTTAGAAATTTTCTGAAATTGTTACTTCCTCCTAAATTGTAGGCCTTTTTAAGATCTGTAAATAATAATTACATATTCTTCTAATTGAAAAATCTTTTGAAATAGAAGAGCTGGGTTTATTTGAATATCACAAAATTTCTTGGAAAAATACTTATGATTAGTTTCTTTTATAAGAATAAATGTATATATTTTTACAGAAAATCTTATATAACAAAACAAATTCAATCAATATTGTCTATTTCTGATTGTCTGTAAGGCTTACCAGTTAAACGAAGATTAAGTGAAGGTGGGGTTGGAGCAAAGAGAGGAAGGGAAAAGTCACGTCGACGACCAACAGGTCTCAAGGGCCACACGAAAAGAGCCCACTTAAGTCCTTTTTCCGGATCATTGAGGAGTTTCGAAGCACCAAAGTGGTCGTCTAACATGGGATGGGCCATTGTTACATTAACCGTGTCAAAAACATCTGCCTCGGGATTTAAGAAGCACAGTATGTTGATAGGTAGTGTATTCGTAGGGGTAGCCAGTTCTTTTTTAATTCGATAAAATAAAGAAACAATATAAATTTAGGGATTGATTATTTTTCAAGATTATATTGATAAATATTTTGAGAAGTTTAGTGTGACATAAGTGATTTCAAAGCTGATTATACTATGGGTTATGAAATTTATGAAATGAAAAAAAAGGAAAGATTTTTCTTATTGCCATCCTATATTTTTATTCTAATAAAATATTAAATTAATCTAATTTGGTACTGAATATTTTTTTCTGAAGACATTTTTTGATGGAGAAACAAATATGTATTTTGTAAATGAAAAAAATAAGGAAATGCTGTTGTGAGTATATTTTCACTTTCTTCAAACCTATGGAATTTCGGTAAACATTCACAATATTATTTATTTATTTTCAAACTATCAAAAATTTTAGAATAAAATACCTTATATAAAGATATGATACAATAATTTTTTTAAATTTCTTCTTGTTATTAATTTGCTTATTTTTTCTTTTTAATTTATTATTGTATAAAAATAATAGAGCAAAATTAATTAATGTATTGTTCTTTTGTATATTTAAAATAATTCTTTATGAATTAAAGTAGAATATAATTGAATATTTAATTTCATGAATAAGAGGTCACTTTTAACAATAAAAAAATGAAACAAAAAATTCTGAAATATAATTCGTGTACCAATTAATTTTTGTTAACTTAAAATATGGATCAAATTCTGTAAAAGTTATGTATTTTTTACAATATTCTTCATTTTCTGAAAATTAAAAAAACAAAAAACATTGCTCTAAGGGTGTTTATCTATCTGTATACACTTTGGTTAGAAATAAATGGATTAAAATTCATTAACACTAATTTTTCCTCTATTTTTGAAGAGTAAATTTAATTGATCATTTTCAAGGTTTTTTGACTTATAATCTTGAAATGTTTAATTTTTAAAATTATTAAATAAACAATAAATATATATCTACATTTTTGAGCACATACGAAAATTATGGCAAACAAGAACACTTTATTCAACAGAACTGATTAAAATAATTTTTATTAAATCCAAATATTTCGTAGAAAATTAAATTTTTATACGTATAAAATTAATTTCATTAAAAATAAAAAAAAGTTCTTCTTTGTCTTAAATATTCTTTATTTACCTTAACTGATGTACGATTTCCAAAATAAACTAACAAGCAATAAACATTTCATGTTAGATTCTCAACCCCGCGGGGGGGGGCGGTTCGAACATAATTATTTTATATTTTAAAATACTCATTTTAAATTTATTAATTCACATTTTAGTAATATCTTGGAGATCTCCGTAAATACTTTTCGTGAAAAATAATCATCAGGCCGATTTAAACCGGATTTTCAGTGTAATGTCTCAAGTATATAAATTTTTAAGAAGATTTTCTTTTTCTAAGATGTTTCACATTCTGAAAGTTGATGATTCATTTTTAATTATTCTTGAATTAAGCATTTTATTCACGGCTTTTGTTTTTGATAAAATTCCTACAACTTCTGATGGACCGACATCAAATCTTTTTATAAAGTAAAAAAATCCTTTTGGATGCACAAATACTTTCTCCTTCTCGGTAATTATGTTTCTAACATTTTTAAAAATGCAGTTAAAACCTTTTTAAAAATTCTTACACTTTTTCTTTTATAATTACTTGTAAAAATAAGAACTAAAAACCTTAAGAGAAGAAATGACTTGATTGTACAGAATGACGAATAACGCGGACGATCTTTTGGAGTAAATAGCTTGAGGGATATTTTTTTTTCGATTATGTTTTCTTCGGGACGTTGAAATTAAAACAATGAGCAATTTTTTGTAACATATTTTTTCAAGGAACGAAAACTGGTACTTCATAATGAGTAAGATTAATCACATGTAATTAACTTTCATCTTAACGTTGTACCTTTGTCTAAATAAGTGAGATTAATTACATTGGCATCTTGAATATAGAGCGATGATATTTTGATGAATAATCAGACAAGAAACATATGTGGAGAGCTTCTCTAGTCTGCTAAGCCTTTAACCATACAAAACTTTTTACAACTCGGTATAGTTATTTTTTTGAATGTTTCTATTACCTTTTTTAATAATTATTTTTATTTTGAAAAGTTAGAGAAACTAAAATATTTTAGAGCAATAAAAGAATTGACTTATATAAATTAAATTTATAAAATTATCCGTGCGAATTAAACATCAAAAATAATAATGTATGATTTACTAAATCGAGTAAATTGGTAATGTAATTTCTAATGCAATTTACCATAGGTCTTGAATTTTCGAGAAATAAATACGATAAATGGTTTTAATGTATTTTCTTGCAACGAATATTATAGGGAAGTAATGCTGAGTAAAAGAGAAGAAATCTATTAACATATAGGAAAGAATATTCAATGATGATGCTTCGTCATATACACTCGTATGAAAAATTAAAAGAATTTACATATTATGACGAATTTCTGAAACACTAGAGGGTAGACTTTAATGATATTTGGTATGAATGCACATGCATAACAGAGAAAGAGTTGCACTATTTAAAAGTTATATTATGCACACATGATCATCAGTACAACTCATACTGCATGTATATTCAAACTCCAACTGGTGATGAACTTAAAATGGTTTTAATATGGGGTATGATCCCCTTTCACTTTCAGAGAGAGCACACAGTGTTACTACATCCTGTACAGGAAAAAGTTGAGGAATCCTTGTGACAGTCGATCTCCTTCCTTCGGTCAGGCAGGGCTTAACTCCGGGATGGTCTTGGGAGGAAATGACGATATGTATTTGCTGTCCCGGAAGAGTGTAAGGCATGGTCTATAGGCTAACGTTCAGATTTGTCTGGGAAACCAATGGAGTAAATATCCTTACCTTCCAGGTAATCGTCTACCAGCTGAGCCCTATGTAGATGAGGTTTGTCATCCATTTACAGGAAACCAGGATTAAGAGTACTCCTGAAAATCAAAAATATACCTCTAAAAATGCTTTATAATTCATAGTCATCATAAAGCCGTTGTTAAGCACATTCAGAAATGCACATTTAACATAATGCCTTCCAAAACGATTACACCTCCACCAATGTAATGATACATTTCCCTGATGAGGGTGGGTGGTATCGTGTCCCAGGCTCTCAATAGATGCAGTTAAAACCAAGAATCAAAGTTCTGGCTGCATTTTGACTCTTTTGTAAAAAAACACAGTGCTTCACTTAAGTTTATACCAGTATTTTAAGATATTCTTATTGACATGAATCATTTTTTTTTAAAGTTACTAGTATAAATATCATGCGGTCAACGTAACTTATAAACAATAAATATTATTTTAAGCTAAGATTGGAACAAAAATTGAAAATATTTTTTACAGTAATTTCTAGATCTTAGAATTATTGAAAGTAACGCAAAATAATACATTTTAATCTTCGTAATGATTTCATTTAAATTAACACAAATTATAACACTAACTTAATAAACTAAATATTTGAGTACGATTTATTCAAAAAATGTTTTATAACCTTTTTTTTACTTTAATTATTCATTTATATTATTTATTTAATTTAATAAATTATTGTTATTCGTTGTCATTTGCATTACCTTAACGTTGAATATTATGGCAGCACATAACTTCGCGAATGGTTCTAAAGATATATTTTAAGTTTATTTTATTTTATGATGTACATGTAAAACATAAAAATTTATATTTGAAATTATGAAAATAACTCATACACGTTCGCATGCCATATGTGAATTACTTCATATACATGGAAGTCATATATGAATCAATTAAGTAAATTTCTTTTCTTTCAGCAAAATGACGTACTACATAAGCAGCATATCATTATTGGTAACGAAAGTAACAAATTTAAATATAAATCAGATATATTCTACGGTATATTAACCAAATTATTATTTCTTTTCAACATATAACTGTACAGCTAAAATAATTGAGCATTAGGGGTTGAAATATTTCACATAAATTGAAATCATGTCTAACATAAATTTACTGAAAAATGCATTGACAAATACATGTGTTCTGTATATTTTTAAAAGTTTCCTGCTCAAAATACCCAAAATTTGGGAAAATTAAGAGAAATATATATTTAATGAATGCTTGATCCTTTTTTAAACTGTCTCTTAAAGAACTTTCCAAAGTAAAACATATGACTAAAGTTTCAAATGATTAATAGATTATGAAATGAAAGAAGTGAAAAATAGTTTGAGAGTATTTATTACATTTCTGAGAATTAATACTTTTTCACTCTCTTTCCCATGCTCTTGAATACAGATAAGATTTAATTCAGTGTCGAGCCTCTTAGAAAAAATTGAAAATTATAGAGTGTAGAAACAAAACTTTACGCAGTTTTGATATAGTTTATATATGTATTGTGGATACAATCAAACCAGCTTTTCAATTTTCCAGAGCAGAAAAAATTACAATAAGCATAAACGAAATGAATTTAACAATGAAATGGCAAGGTAGTATATTGTTTTGTTTCTCGTTATACAAAATGTTTTTTTACAAAAACGTCTAAAACATTGTTTCTCATTATGTCGCATAAAAATAACTTTTCTTGAAATTCGAAAATTTAATAAATAGGATCACTCATATTACATATATATATATATATTGCTAAATTTAATAGTATTTACTGAATATATATTTTATAAAATAGACTATTGAAAGTAAAACTTAGTGAAACAAAGATACAAAGAAAAGAAGAGCTTAGTTCTTATTAATCATAATTAAGAAAATATTTCCATCATAGTTAATATAATTTCAGTTACTTGATTATTTACCTATCTAAGTATATAACGTTTTTAATGAATGTTTGATCATTTCAATATTTTTTTTTAATGTAGATTAAGAAATGTTTGAGAAAAAAATATTTTTTTATAAATAATTTAATAAGGAATCTAAAGTTATGTTGTGCAGTTCCAATATACTATTCATCCAGTTGTATATTTTATGAGAAATATATTTCCTGTTATTATTTTTAGAATTTTTTATAGTTACCATTGAAGTAATATAAAATCTTTTTATAATAATATATGTAAATAATTTAAGCACGCCACTTTTTCTTTCAAACAATTATATATTATACTACCTTCTTAATTTGTGTCATATTTACATTAAAAGGTTCATATGTTTCCTCAATTAATAAAATAATTTTTATCATAATAAGAAATTAAAATTTCGAATATCTAAAAATACGTTTTTTGGATGTATTAAGCGGTTACTTAATACAAGCGAAATGAACTTTAAATTCACACCAAAGGTACTTGAGAATAGGTAATTTCAATCAATATCATGAAATTTAGTAATTTCCATCAATTCTGTGAATATAGTCATATATTATGTTACCAGAATAGATTAAATGACGCCCTTTAACCACCTTAGATGTCTAAATTAATGACCTTTGGCTGTCATAACGAGACTAACCCGTTATTGCCTGAGGAGATTTAGATGCGTGCTAAAGATTAACTAAATGAGGCAAGTGAATTTCTCACGCTTAATATTACCTCCAATAGCCTTTAAGGTAGAAGGCATTGTGCGATTCCTCCAAATTTCCTGTGGTGCCTTAAATTTACTTTATAAAGTCAACATTTTAATACATAAAATAGAAAATTCAAAACAATATTAACCGCGTTCTTATGATAGGGAATAAAATTCCCATTTTCATATATATATATATATATAATTTTAAATATTTTATTTATTCTGGATTTCCTAATAAGTTGCAAAGTTTCATTAAATAAATTACTTTTAAAATTTAAAAAAAAATTAAGTCATGCATATTAAGTTAAAAAAAAATTAGGTCTAAAAATTAGAAAACATCATTCAATATTTTCACGCTTTTCACGTTTTAGATCAATTCAAATTTAACGAAAGCTCTCATACTTTTTAGTTGATGATGTGTGAGGGATCTGTCTCTCAGTAGTAATTCTAAATCTGAGTTTTGATTATTATGATCATCTAATAAATTTTTGTTCCATTCTGTGTAATGGTTTTTTGCTTAAATTAACTTTACGGACGAAAAATGAAACTTCACAACATATTACACGAAAGAAAAATAAGAAATATGTTTAAAAAATAAAAAGTTAGAATAGTTTAAACACTTAAATTTGTTAAATTCAGTAACTATTCGGATAAATATTTCTGTTAGTTATGTATTGCTAAGTTTCAAACTACTTTTATTCACCAGCATATTAAAACATTTCCAACGAAGAAAAAAAAATATTTTAAAGAAAAACTGATGTGGATGAAAAAAAAAAAACATTTTTTTTTGTCTGTCATGCTTTGCTTTTATTTTTGTCATTTTTTTCTTTTATAGCATTAGAATCTTCACAGTAAATAAAGGCTGAAATAATCTAAGCTTAGTTGATTTTTGTTCTTTTCCTTTTTAGTCAGTAAACTCCAGATTTCATCAGCCTCATATGAACTAAAAAGATAAGTCACAAGCAAAGAGTAAATAAATAAAAGAGAAATCCAATAAAAATGGCGTCTAGAGAAAAATAAAGTCAATCAGATTCAAAAGCTAAAATGGTGAAAGGAAGAGGGTAAAAGTAGATATACTTCAATAAAATGACAGATGAATTCAACAGATGGCTCCTTTTACGATATTTGCAGATTATAGACCTTCGAAATGAGAAACTTTTGCGACAGAAGGTCTCCAAGTTGTAGCTCAATTCACAAAAGAGAACCCTATGGTTTTGGGAAGCCTGAAGAACTCTATTAACTAAATATTAGTTTAACTTCTACAATCACAATGTAATATTTATTTTAGTTATCTTAATACAAAATACCTCTAATACAACAACTCACGATTGTATGAATTTCTATAGTAAAATCAAATATTTGTTTTACTTTTTCAAAGGAAGTACTTATACATTACGAAAGGCATACACGGCTTAGTAATGAAACATGTTGTCTCCCAGATATTGCAAGAGAAGTTTAATTAATATTTCTTAACCTTTATTATTTATTAAATTATTATTTATCATTATTTTCAGAAATCCAAAGTTTCATATATTTATTCATACATAAAATGCAAAATAACGCGTATCAAATATATAATTTTACGTATTTGAAAAATAAATTATAATATGCAACTATTTATTTACAAATTTTCACCTCATCTGAAGTACAATGAACTCAATATTAAAAAAAAAGAACAGATCAGAGTGTATCAATTTATATTAGTACACTATTTTATAAAAGTCAAATATACATCTTATATTCATATTTTATTCATATCTTATATAATAAGTGTTTAACCCTTTCGCTCCCAGCGTATCATAGGTGATTTGCTCGTGTTGGCTCTCCTGCTCCCAGCGTATCACGGGCGATACACTGCGTGAGTGTCTTCTGCAGCAGAACGTATCAATAGAGATACGCTTGATGAGAACGTTTTATTTGATTTTTTTAACGTTACTATATTGCGTTACAATACCGCGAAATATATATAGATAGTTTATTTGGAGTGTTGACCTTGGTGATATGGGCTTGGATTTCACTTCTGGCTACCAGGAGGGGTTAATAGTTAAAAGCTCGTATTGCAACGCGGCTTTTTAAATATCATGACATGATTTAAAGAGTGCATTTGATTTCAGTTAGCTTTTTCCTTTCTTCCCAGCTTCTTAGAATTTCGAAAGAGAATTTATGGTCCTTTATGAGGATTAGGGCTTTTGGTAGCAGATGTTCTCAGCTGTTCGTTTCACTCGGTCAGTTTTTATTTGTAGTGATAGTCGTGATGAAAAGAAAGTGTTTGTGATATTAAGATTTGCGAAATAATAAATGAATCTGACAGTAATGTTAGCGAAAATAATCCAAATCTGTACATTGACATTAAAGTAAAAAATTAAATGGGGAATACTAAGATATGCCCTTTGCTCAAAATCTTGCGTGAAGCGTCAAAATATGTGTGTAAGACATGTGACATTGTACAATGTATTGAATTTTTTTTTATAAATATACCATTCAGCAAAATAAGATTTATCTTTTATATCTATATATTCCATATAATGGTACATCATTACACCATGAAATTTATGTAACACATGTAAATATGTTTTGTATTTTCTTAAAAGTATGATTTTTTCTGTAATTTTATGTATAAAACTTTCACTTTTCGATTATACTTTTTTTTTCTTCATTTGTATATATTAAGTTTAATGCATTTTAAATAATATATGTGAATACCAAATTATTTTACTAAATGGCAGATTTTAGAGGAATTATTTTCACGCATTAGGCTTAATGTCTAAAATCGTCTGGGTATAGCGTGTCACTTCGTGGTAAGAAGCCGCGGGCCCAGCGAAACACTTCTTTTTTTCCCTCCGGTAGCGAAAGGGTTAATATTATCGTTATTAGTTTAATGTTCCCATGTATTAAAAATAATCCTTTAAAATTTTATATTTGTCCTCAATATCAATGTATGAATTTATAGACTCACTTGGTCAAATATACTTTCTAAATCAACGTGTTAAAATTTCAACCTTAATAAAATACGCACTTAAAACAGTTTATTTTGATCCATTGTCTTTCTTATCATATAGATTCACTTAAAAAGCTTTAATGATAAGCCATGTAAACCGTGTAATAATAGTGCATACTTACTGAACGTTCAAAAGCATTCCACATAGTTTGTATTTTGTAGCTGAATGAAAAAATATCTGTCTTTCATTTTGTTTCATGTAATCTGTTGTGAAGTCCTAGTTTCGCCTTTCGTCCATAAAGATAACAAGGAAAAATCATTACACGAAATAGAACAAAAATTTATTATATGCTTATAATAAACAAAACTCAATTTTAGAATTACTACTGGGAAACATTCCTTTACACAACCTAAACTAAAAGGTATGAGAGCTTTACTTAACTGATCGAAATTAAAAATGGCTCCGAATCACGAAACTAATCCAACATCAATCTCAGCTATCATAAAATCCTTTGATAATAAGCATCGAGTGGTAAATCACACACACACAAACACACACACACACACATATATATATATATTTCATGAATATATTTTAAGGAAAGTATATTCATGAAATATTTGTGTATTTCAAAAACAAAATGCACCAAAAGAAAGAAACTTAAGCAAACGAATAGAAGAGAGGAAATGATACACATATCACAGTGATATATCCCACCTGAAAATAAAATAAAATAATAGTATTGTCATTTCCAAAACATAATGCATTATTTTCAACATATCATTATATTTTATATGCTAATTAATCTTAGAAACAATTTGAGGTTCTTATTTTCTCAATGTTATTACAAAAT